>OX456525.1:150495053-150736986 GCA_949748255.1 Eustalomyia histrio
TGATTTAACGATGTCCGTCTGTCCGTCTGTGTGTTGAAATGGGTTTTTCGAAGACCCCAGACATGATGAGGACTTGATTGTTATATATTTCTGTTAAATGTGATCCATTTCTGCTTGCTATTAAAAATCAGCCAGATCGGTTGATAAATGGCTGAGATATTAGCAAAAAACCAGGACTATACACAAACAACAAACACATACAAAGATTTGTCATTTAAATAAAAACCAAACAAATCCCTATTGAACGAAAACTGTTTATTTAATTCTATTAACGATGATTCCACATGACCCTAATAGCTCAGTTGTCTAAACGCTATGTCACAAATACTTTTTTTTCTCTAAGAACGCGGGTTCGATTCTACAGAAGACACAATTCAACTTTTTTTTGTACATTTTTTTTATTTTCTTAAGACTTTTTTTTGTGTATTTTTTGTTTTTTTTTTAACATTTTATAATTAATTTAAATAAAATTTTATATTAATAATTAAAAAATCCATAAATAGGCTAAAAACATCAAAATTTGTATAAAAACTCTCTCATACAAACAAAATACAAACGGTTTTATTTCTATTTTATGCTCCGATTTAAAAGAATTTTTAAAAAGATTTTTAAACCAATTTATTTCTCATATATTATTTTATTTCTTATATATTATTTTAGAGCTGTAATATGACCCACGGATACGTCTTATATAGCAAAAGATCGAAAATCTTTAGTATAACATATTTGCTAAAAAACTCGGAAATATCGGTTCAGATAAAAAAAAGTTATGCCCAAGACATAACTTTTTTTTAAATACCTATTTTCTGGAACCATAAATCTTCCCGAGTAAAAGTTTTATCACCAAACTAAATGGTTAATTTCCTCTTAAAGGCGTCCGTATATAAATCTTTCCATTCCATATATGTCCATATATAAACTTCAGTTTTTTCCCAACCATGGTGAAGGGTATATAAGATTCGGCATTGCCGAATTTAGCCGCTCTTACTTGTTTTTCATTTATTTTAAACCAAATGTAGATGAAAATTGCTGATAAAATTTCTCTGTGTAAACATAAAGGCAACTTTTAAAGAGAATTGACTTTTGCCGCCACAAAAAAAAATTGCTCTATGTGAAGCGAAACCTACCAAATTAAAACAAAATGATAAATTCGTTTATTATTTTACAATTTTTAAGACTTTTATTTTTTTTAACTTTGTCTAAAATATTATTAAAAAAAAAAAAAAAGGTAAAAACAATTGATGCTCGATAAAAAAAATAAATTTGTAATTTTGTACTAATATTAATAATACTTAGTAAATATTTCTTGCTGATTTTAGCAAACCAATTTTAAATTCCACTTTATAAAAAGTTTACTAAAATTTAGTAGCGGCAGCTAATTTTTTATACTAATTTCATTGTACTACACGTCAGCAGGCATGTATTCCTAAGATTAGCAAAAAATACCGCTGGACTCAAATTTGCAAAATTTTCAGTTGCCATTACAAATTTTTTTACTGAGTGTTTTTTTTTTTAACTTTCTTTTATATTTTTAAAGAAATTTTATATGAACAATAAAAAATTTACAAAAAAAAAAAAATACAAAAATTGTTTAGAAATCGAAATTTTATTTTAACAAATATTTTTAATTACTTTAAATTTAGTAATATTTTTTTCTGTGTATTCAATTTGTAAATTTCATGTGTGTAAAAATGCAAAATGTGAAAAATTAGCCTTCATATTTTTGAATATTAGCACAGAGAAAAAAAATCAGGGTTAAATCAATTAGATATCATGTTTCAATTAACAGCTTATTTTTTAAGAACATTTTAAATTTAAGTATGAATCTTATTAAAGTAAATATAAAGGTTAACTACCTAAAAAAACTTAGTTTAATTTTAAAGGTGGTTCTATTTAATTTAATGTTGTTTCTATTTGAAAATTAAAATATATATGTAAATACATGATCGTACATGGTCTTGTTTATGATCATACATGGGAATACATGATAATATACGACCATGCATAGTTCAATATATAACCATATATTATCTTAAATATGATCATATATCTGTAGATCAGAAATTTAAGGGTATATGGCCATATATTTTCATATATAATCATATATACTCATATATGATTCATGTATGCTCACATATGATCGTATATGAACAAATTTCGTATCTGAAGATATATGGAAATATATTAGGTCATGTATGGTCATATATTAAACTAAGCATGGGCGTGTATGATCATGTATGCCCATAAATGTTCGTATACCATCCAATGAATGAATGATCATGATCATTTTACACTGTGAATATCCCAAATATATTTTTCCACAGTTTTGGAGACAATTATTTTCGTTTTGTTTGTTATATTGAATGTTTTCAAATAAGAAAAAAAAATCACATGTTCAACACCCTGCGTGGGCAAACAGGGTTGTTTTGGTCGCTTCTGTTTTATTTTTCAAAAAATCATGTGTTCTTTACCAAAAGAAAAAAACAAAATAGGGTGAGTTTTCTGACACTTAATATTAGGCAAGGTTTTTGTTTTCAATTTTTAATTGAAACAAAAAAAAAAAGGGAATAATATTAATGGAAAGGTTATGGTTGTGGGAGATTTATAAACGAAGGTTACCTAAAAGGGACAAAATTCATTAAGAATCTAAACTTTTTGTCAAAAAAATTAAAAGCCACAGAAAATGTATTTTAAAATCAAACAGAAACAATATTAAATAAAATAGAAATAACTTTAAAATCAAATTGAATTAATTTTTTTTTTAAATTAAAAATTTTTGTTAATAATTTTTAAAATGTGAAAACAAAATCTAAAATGTTGCCTTATTAATTTAAATATGAAAAATTTTATATTAACTTGAATCATATTTACATTAATAGAAATCATATTTAATTTAAAAATGTTTCTAAAAATTAGTTAGGAAGTCTCCTGCAGAGGAAACGGCTGAAATCAGCATACAGCATAGTTTTTTTCTTATTATTAAGTTCCAAGAAGGGTCCAATAAATTTGTCCGTCTACGGTAGCTATCCGTTAGTGGAGCTTTCAGTTATATGATTTTTGATTTCGATGTAACGAGAGGAAGGTCTTTTTGGGTAAGGTGACAAAATTTTAGTAATATTTAAGTTAAAAATTTAGGTAATCGATAATGACAGTTTACCCTGCTGCAAACAGCCAAAAGTTTTGCTAAATATTAGTGAATTAAATGAAGAGAAAAACTGTAAAACTTTAGTAAAGTAAATCAATTTATCTTGCTAGACTTAAAATTTGCATTTTAGTTAATTGCATTTTCATTTGCAATTAACTAAAACTTAACTCCCAACATTACTAAAATGTTATAATTTTAGCAAGTTTTCTCTTGATGTTTTTATCTTACTAAGATTTAGCAAATATATTTTACAGATTTTAAGTTAAATAGTGAATAGATTCGATTCAATTTCTAATAATTTTTTGAGAAAAGTGGTTTTTGGGAAAACAGATGGGCCATTTCATGTCAAACCGCACAGCATTCGGATTTTTCATCTCCAATTTTAATGAAATTCGCCACAAATATTGTAAATTTTGTTTATCAAATCATAACCTTTCGACCCCAAACCCTTTTGGTTTTCGAAATATGACGTCATGAAAATTGACAAAAACGTCAAAATATCGATAAAGTGTCCATACAAAGTCGCCCATAACTTCTAAACTATATAACCATTTTAAAGATGAAAACATTACCTTCAAAATGGCATCCCAAAAGTTTTTTTTTGTAAAAGGTTTAAGGTAATTTTTTCAAGTTTAATCTTCAAAGACCCATATCTCAAAATCCAATTTTTTTAAAATTCTGAAAAAAATATAGGTTAAAAATTAAGGCCTCTCTACATTTTTGGCAAAATTTTAAGACTCATTTGGTTATGAAGAAAAACCTGCAAAATTTCTTTATTCTACTTAACATTTAAATTTACACACATTATTTTTCGAAAATGTTTTTTTTTTCTGAAAAAGTAGAATATTTGGAAAATATATAACATTTTTTAACAAAATTTTTTTTTAAAAAGGTATGATTTTTTTAAAAAAGGTCGGTTTTCTTAAAAAGTATTTTTTCAAAAAGTACAATTTTTTCAAAAAGTACAATTTTTCCAAAAAGTACCTTTTTTAAAAAGTACCATTTTTTTAAAAGTACTATTTTTTTAATAAGTGCCATTTTTCCAAAAAGTACAATTTTTTCCAAAAAGTACTATTTTTCCAAAGAGTGTCATTTTCCCAAAAGTACCATTTTTCCAAAAAAGTACCATTTTGCCAAAAAGGTACCATTTTTCCAAAAAGTTACCATTTTTTCAAAAAAATTGCAACTTTTCAAAAGAAAGTACAATTTTTGTAAAAAAGGGAAATTTTTCGAAAAATTACCACTTTTTCGAAAGTTTTATTTTTTTTGCATCGGATATATTGTATAATAAAATTTTCATATTTTTATTTTCAAAATAAATTAATATCAATAACAACAAATATAAACTAAACCAGAATTTTTGAAAACTCAGCAAAAGTTTTTAACAAAAAATAACTGTTTACTGCAAATATATACTGTTTTAGTAGTTGTTTTTTTGTTTTCAAAGGATTAAAAATAACTGCTTCAAACAGTATAAGAAATACAAGAATTTTAGTTAGTTGTTTTTAGAATGTTTTTTTCTTACAAAAATAACTGTAATTACAGTTTAAAACAACGACTACCGATTACTCCACAAACAACTGTCATGTAGTAAAACTTTGTTTGAGTGCACACTCACAATATTATTTCGTTAAAAACAACTTAAAATACATATTTAATTAATCGAAAATATAATTAAAAAGAGGACTACTGATTTTCCATTATATTCAACCCATTTTGTTGTTTATTTTCAATCATTATTTAATAATCGACAAAAGTAGTAAAATCAAAAGAAAGTCGTTTAAAATAACCATCACATTTTTACTGACAAAAAGTAAGAAAAAACTATTTTGTATGTAATTACAAATTAATGGCTTTGTGTGCATGTATATTTGAATAATTTCTTGTAATTTTTACTGAAATAATTTTGTACATATACAAACTATTTTGGTAAAAAAAAACAAAAAGGAATTATATGAATTTCATTTTTTTTAAGCAGAAAACATAAAATTTTACATTTTACTGAAAATATCAACTCCTACTGAATGTCTGTAAAATTTTATAGTTTGTTTTTGAATGACTGATTCAAATAGTTAAAAAATATATTTCTATGAATTTCAATTGATTCTTCATTTAGAAGCAAACTCTACGTATTACATTTTAAATAAACTACACTCGGCAACGGAAAATATATTGTGAGTGCAGTTTTCGTTCAGATAAACGTTTTTCATCTGCTTAATTTTAAAAGTTCATGCTAGATATTTTAATAATAATAATATCGGCTCAGATTTTAAGATGTTTTTATTTACATAAAAATCAGTCCAGTTCCATAGATTTTTTAATGAATTTTAAAATTAACGACTGAATACAAAGAATTTTAGGTTTTTGAAATTAAATTCAATTACAAATTATATCTATACCCTAACCGAGCACTAGCAACAAAGGCTTTGGGCTCGTTGTAGCGAAAACAGACCAGAGCCTCTGGTAGGAATCGAAGCCACGACCCCCGCACTGATAAGCTAGCACGCTACCAACTAGCCTACCGGGGCGCAGATATTTTCAGATATTTTTAAAATTTTATAATTTTATTTTTTTAAATTTTAGTAAAAAAAAAATACAAAAAGTTTTAAGATTTTTTAATTTTAGTAATTTTTCATTCATTTCAATTTTGTTCTAATATAGAGACTTGAATTGTTTATGATTCGAATTGAAATTTTAAAGAGAAAGTATGTTTTTTAACTCCAATTGGGAATTCAAATTGCGTATTAAAAATAAAAATTCTTATTGGAGTTTAACAAAATATTTAAAAAAAAAAATTAATACAATGAACGGGGATTTCTATAAAGTATCATTTATATCGTATACTGTATAAATTGTGTAAAATATATTTTTTGTGTATAAAAGTTTGACAAAAACACTCGTAAAATTCCCAACTTTATACACTATACAATATTATTAAGTTTTATATGAATCCGCTCAATCAATTTTAATATTTTGTATATGCCTACATTTTGTTTGCTTTATATTGGAATATATTTTTAATAAATTTCCAGAATTTTTTTTTTTAATATTTTTTCACTTTTTTTAAAATTTTTTTCAATTATTTTTCACTTATTTTTTCACCATTTTTTAAATAATTTTTTTAATGTTAATTGTTTAAAATATTTTCCAAGTTCTGACAATATTTTTTTTAAAATCTTTTTCAATAATTTTTTAGAAGTTAAAATTAGTTTTATTTTTTATTTTTTATTTTTTTTTTTATTTTTTTTACTTTTTTTGTTAACAAAATCCTATTCGAATTTAATATCTTACGAATTTCAATTCTTTGGTGCTTTATTTCAAAATTAACAAATCACTTTATTATGTTTTGTTTTTATCCAATTTTCTTTGATATTTTTAGAATATTTTTTTTTTGTTTGTATAATTCAATTTATATTTGCAATTATATATTTTTTTCCGTTATACCGTGTGTTAAAGAGAAAATCCCGTTATTCACTAATCGAGCGTTTATTTAATACTAAAAACTCTATAATTTTCTATCCAAGATACAACCAACGAACATTTGTTGGACTTTCAACATCAGTAACATAAAATATGTGTAATTTTTTTTCCATTTTGTGCACAACTTCCCCAACTGAAGAGGGAAAATGTTTAAAAATATACGCACGCCTAATGTGCTTTGAGTGTTGTTGTTCGAGCACCACCACAGCACCACTCATTCATACATTTCTATGTTAGGAAGAGGTGGTGGGTTAATGGGAAAAACCAGCAGTTTGACGGTTTGAAAAATTTTATATTTATGTAATGTGTGGGGTTAATACATTTAAATGGAGAGTTTAGTGATACATAAACAACATATTAGCAAAAAAAGGGATATTTTTTTAATAAAAGGGATATTTTTGTATTTTGGGATATTGTACAATAAAAGAAAATCAAAGAAATTGTGCAAAACAAAAAGTGCAAAAAATTAAAGAAAAATGAAAAAATCCGGCATAAAATGTTTGTTTTAAATGTCTTTGTTTAAAATAAAACCATAAATTCTATAAAATACAATCAAAAAGATAAAATTTGAGTTGAATTAAAAAAATTTACTTGCTCTGTAAAGGATTTAAAATATAATTTGCCAAAAATTCAAAAGTTAATACTTTTTGCATAAATTATGCAATATACTTAGGAGAACATAGTAACCATTTTGAATGCCTTCACTTCGTCTTTTATTGAAATGTACAAAAATTTTCTTTATTTACATAAGTTTTTGTATAATTTATGCATATTTTGTATACAAAAAAAAACGCGAATAATTTAAGTCTAATTTACACAAAAAAACTTAGGTGAACATACACTCAAAAAAAAAAAATGAACTAGAATTTAAAAAAATTAACTTATTTAATAAATAGAATGAAAACGGCGCCAAAGACATTTTACCAATATTTAATAAAAATTTTTCTTGAAATTAAGAAATAAATTTTACTTAAAATTTAGTAAAAATTTCTAAATTATAGAAAAATTTAACTACTGAGAAGTAAATTTTTATTAGAAAACAGTAAAATTTCCTCCTAATTAGTTTATACATCATCTAAAATTGTACTGTTAGTTAGGAAATGTTTCCTTGGTTTTAAGAAAATTTTTATTTTATTTAAGTTCATTAAATAATTTTTTTTTACTAAAAACTAGAACTTAACTCCCTAAAAATAAGAAAATATTTTCTAACATCAAGTTAAATAGCAATTATTTTAAGTAAAAATTATCCTTATCCTAGTTCTATGGTAAAGGTAATATATTTTACCATATATATAATGTACTTTACACTCATTGAGGAAACTGCTCATAACAAGCTTTTTGCTATACAATTTTGTCTTAAAATTAATTTGAATTATACTAATTTCATGTATTTAAAATATAAATTAAAATTCTTTAGCAAAAAGGTAAACAAATTAAAAACAAATGTACTGCAGGATATCCTGAAACGTAATAAATTGTGACAAAGTCAGATCCTTTTCGTATTTAATTAACGGTTCTGCTTGAGAGAAACTAAAAGGGACGCCCTACGTAAGTAGTTACCTAATGGTTCTTCTCGAAAGACTAAAAAGGGACGCCTTTCGTGACACGCGGCATCTATGGCTAAGGAACATTGGGGGTCCTTTGTCTTCTTAAATTAACTAATTTAAGGAAATTGTTGCAAAAATACAAACTATCACAGTTACATTTCTTGTTATTATTGGAAAATGGAAAAGTCATAAGTTTATTTTATGGGATTTTTAGCTTCGACTTTATTTGACATAAAAAAATTTAAACTTTTTTAAGTGAAAAAAATAGTTCGATAGATATAATGTTTAATAAGCGCTACGTCAATTATGGGAAAGCCATTATGCCGTAATGTATAAAATGTGCCTGCGATATTTTGTATTGTAGTCAGCAAACAAAATTATTACATAAAAGCGCAAATTCGAAATTTTTTACCCTTTGCTAACAAAATTTAAAATATATTTTAAGCTACCCAGCAAAAACATGGTATCAACTACTTACCAGGCTATTTACGCGCTTAATTAGTTTTGTTCGCGATGTCCAAAAAGTAATGGGTACTCATTACTTTTTGGATGTTCGTAAGCGAGAGGGTAATTACCACCCATTACTTTGTGTTTTTGTAAGCGTGAAGATAATGACCACTCATTACTTTTGGGATATTGCGAACAAAAGTAATTAAGCGAGTAAATAGCCTGGTAAGTATTTGATGCCATGTTTTTGCTGGGTAATTAAAGTTCAACATTTAAGACTGTTAAGATTAGAGATGGGTACGCTCACGCACGATCACGAACCAAAAATTGCAATCATTCACGATATTTTTTTTTTAAATGGTTACTTTAATTTCTTTTATTTAATAATATTTTTACTTGAAAATTAGGAAAACGAAACTGGTTTGTTTTAAACTTATTGTTTTTTTGAATAGAATATTGAAAGTAATTTAAACGTTTTCCAACAAAAAAAATCCTATAACAATTTTTATTATTTTTTAAAAATTAGAAAACTTTTACTTGAAGAAAAGAATATTTTGTTAAAATTTTTAAAATTTAACTGACTAAGTTGCATGAAAATTTTCCTTAGAAATAGTTCATCAGTTTCTAAAATCAAGTAAATTTTTATTATTACATAGGAACAAAATTTAATACTTTTTGTTTTTAATTGTCTGAACTAATTTTTAGAAAACAATTCTTAAAAATAAGCAAGTGGTGGACTTAAAAACTGAATTTAGAAATGGCTTTCTAAAATTTAGTTAATTTTACTACTCGCGAATAAAAAATGAACACACATTAAGTTCAAGTACTTTCTCATTTTAAGTTAGACTATTTTTTAACCTAAATGGTAGTAAATTATGTCCTAAATTTTTTTTTTGAACTAAACTTAATTTTTTTACATTTGATTATGCAATATTCTTAAAACTAAGATGTTTTTTCTTAAAATTAATAAATTTTTATTTAATTGACTTGTTTTTTTTCCTAAAATCAAGAAATATTACTTAGGAAAAATATGAACTATTTCTGAGTATATAAACTATTACGTTTTTTCTCAATCTTAAGAATTTTTATTCTTTTTAATAAAATTTTTCTAAGTTTTAATAAAATTTTACTTAAATTGAGGCCATTTTTTAAACTATTTTGAAGGAAATTTTTGATTACATTTTTGTTCATGTCTTTTTTTTTTTGAGTGTAGTAAACACTTTAAAAACTTTTACATGAATTTTATTTAAATGTTTCTTAGTTTACTTAAATTCTTGCATAATTTATTAATATTTTGTATTCAGAGAAAACTCACAAAAAATATAACTGCGCATATTTTTAGCATAAATTATGCAAACAACTTAGTTAAACCTATTAAACAGTTTGAAAACTTTTAACAAGGTCTTTGTATAAATATTATTTGCAGAAAAAAAAACAACTTTCAAATGCATTTTCTCTTTACAAAGAAAAAACTTTTTAAATAGGCATCAATCATTAATGAAATATTTACAAATTTTTTTGTAACTTTTTGTTAAAACAATGGCTGTGTTTTCGCCTTAAAATATACCCGTTAACTCATAAAAAGTATTCAAAGTACACAAAAATAGGTTTTTGGCTAAAACTTACACATTACGTTTATTTCATATACCCGCTAACTTTTAACGTGAATAATTAAAAAAAGTAATACTACGTAGAATTTGTTTTAAAATGAAGAATAAATTGAAATTCATAGAAATATATTTTATATAAAAAATACAGACTTTTAATAGGAAATTATATTTTCTGTTAAATGTAAAATTTTTTGTTATCTGAAAAAATAGAAATTCAATTTTGTATTTTTTTTATCAAAATAGTTTGTTTAAATACAACATTATTTCAATACAAATTACAAGAAATTGTTCAAATTACATTCAGACATAGAAAATTTTTATTTGAAAAACAATCTAAAAAAATATTTTTTTTCTAACGTTTTATCAGTTAAAAATTGATGATTATTTCAAATGACTTTTTTTTACTACTTTTATCGATATTATGTAATGATTGAAAGTAAACAACAAAATGGGCTGAATATATAGAAAAATCAATAGTCATCTTTTTGATTGTATTTTCGATTAATTTAATATGTATTTTAGATCGTTTTTAATGTAATAATATTGTCAGTGTACAATTTCAATCCCAACGTATATATCTTTGGGTTGTTATTTTCTAAAAAGTTTTATTGACATCAATATTGTAAACATTTGCTTTTTTAACTTTTTTTTAACTATTAACAGTTCAACACAGATTAACTTTAAATACTTAACGTTGATAGGTAAAAGCTAATAACAATATTTTTCATTACTTAAAATTTTGTAATACTTTTTTTCTTGTGTAAGATTCTTTTATTTGCGCCCAAGGGACGCATTTCCACCCGGAGACCAATGCGGTCCATTGTGAATTCCTTTAGTATATATGAAGAAGAAAGAGAGAGAGAAAGCGAAGTAAAGAAGAAAAAAGTCGAGAGGTCCGAAAAAATAAAGAAAACTACGTTGGACAAGACTCCCTACAGTATCCTCATCCAAACCCTAGTAGATCGGCTGTATTACATCCAGCAATACACCCCAGTTCGTCGTAAAACCTGTCTCCTAGCCATTTCTGCCTGAGACCCTGCATCCTAGGTCAGTGGCACAGTACATGCTCTACCGTCTCTAGCTCCTCAACATTCGCACAGTCTGCAGAAGTCCGGTATGGCAATATCCCATTTACTCGTAAAAGCCCTAATAAAACAATGCCCCTTTAAGAATCCTATGAGGGTCCTGAGAACCACCCCTATCCAATCCTAGTAGAACCCTGGTTGCCCGTGCGTCCAGTCCGGACCATAACGCTCTCGACACCCTGGAATCCATTCTATTCCCCCAGGACCGGTTAACGGCATCACGGAACCTTACCTGTATTACGCCATAGTAGTGACACAAGGGGGGCTTAACCCCCTTTCCCTTACCCCTTAGTCCAGATTCGAACCCTCCCTCGCGAGTTCGTCCGCCACCTCATTGCCATCCACCTTGCAGTGTCCGGGTACCCAACACAGCCTTACTGTGAATGCAACCATGAGCTCCCTCAGAGCATTCCTACACCGTGCGACCAGGCTCGATCGCACCGTATAATATGTCAATGCCCTTAGCGCAGCCTAACTGTCGACGTCAATGTGGTGACACAGACCCCTCTACGATGTGATCCAGTATCACCTCCGTCGGAAGACACTGCACTCATCCGGGAGTCTGAATGACCTTTTCACGTCAGTGTCAGCAATATAAACACCGGCACCAATGCCACACAGATGTAGTAGGTATATCCAACGCTGCCAGTGGCCTTAATTTGTGCATAATTTATACAAACAACTCATGTGAAAATTTAAATATATGAACATACATGATCATATATGAGTATGCATGATTTTATACGTCCATGCATAGTTCAATATATGACCATACATCATCTCATATATATAACTATATATTATCGGATGCAAAATTATAGGTTATATGACCGTATCTGAACATGTATGAAGATATATGATCATATATGTTCAAATTTCGGATCCGAATATATGTGGTCATATATGAGATCATGTATGATAATATATAGCACTATGCAAGGTCGTGTGTGATCATGTATGCCCATGCATGATTATATATAAAGGGTGGTCCAACCATAATGCACGATGTGAATTGTAAATAAAACAAAAAGTTTTCAGAGAATTATCTTAATATTTTTTATTTGGATAGAGGGATCAATGACAATTATGTGTGAAACAAAATATAGGCCAAATGTTCGCCCCACTTCGGTGGCATACCTCTCTCCGATAGTCTGTATTTTCAATGAATGAGAGATAATTGAAGTTCACTGTCGTTAATGTGACGAATTATTTCATCCTTAAGCTCTTGAATTGTTCTTAGCTTATTGACGTACACTATTTCTTTTAAATATCGCCAAAGAAAGAAGTCCAACGGTGTCAAATCACATGATCGTGACGGCCAATTAACATCGCCACGAGGTGAGATAACTCGGCCATTGAATTTCTCGCGCAAAAGAGCCATTGTTTCGTTGGCTGTGTGGCAAGTGGCACCATCCTGTTGGAACCACATATCGGCCAGGTTTATATCCTCAATTTGTGGATACAAGAAGTCCGTTATCATCTCGCAACAGCGAACACCGAGGTTGACGGCTCTTCTGCCACTCTATCGCGAACAACAGCAATGTTTTTCGCAGAACAAACTGGGCGTTCATGCACAGGTATTTCCACATTTCCTACACACCCGGTTTGCTGAAATTTGCGCACAATTCTCCCGATTGTGGACACATTTGGTCGATTATGCTGACCAAAAAAATCACAAGTGCACGAAATGCATTTTAATTTGAACGCCCATTTTTGTAAAAGGCTTCAACAGTCAATTGTGTACCTCTCCATGGTTGAATTTGTCGATCACTGAAACAAAGAAATGTCAAATTAAGTTGGGCAAAAAATTTGACATCAAGGTGTGACTCACAATTAACATCGTGCATTATGGTTGGACCACCCTTTACATTTTGATTTTCACATTGGTGATTAAAAGTTTGATTGTAAATATTCTATTTAATTTTTAAGAAAAAATATATTGATATAACAAAAACAATTAAACAAATTCAATTAAACTGTAAATTGAATAAACAAATACCGAGCAAAACTTTGGTAATGGTTGCGATATTCTCATGCGTTACCTTGTAATGATAGTTCGTTACGTTTGATTATTTGCAAGCATAAAGTAATAAGTCACTGATAATTGATTACATAATATATGATTTATAAATGTAAAGTAATAATTGAAATATTGTTGAAATTTTATTTTTAGATACATTACTTTGTGTTTTTTTGTAAGCAAAAGGGTAATGTATGTTTGTTTTGATAACACTAGGGAAAAAACGAAGCGCAACAATTCATTAAAGTTCGAAGAAATCAAATACTATATGCGTCGATAGCTCAGTGGGTAGAGTTCTTGGCTGGCAACCAGATTTCCCTGGTTCGATTCCCATCTTGACCACATTATTTTGAATTACAAATATTTTAAATAAAATATTTGTAATAATTTTTTTTTAATAAAAATTCCTCTTTTTTAAAAATCTATTTTAATACACATTAATTTTTCCTTTCTCGTAACCATATAAGTAACCCCTTACATTATCACCTCTAAAGTAATGGGTATATACATTACTTTGAGGCTCATCGCCTGTAAAATTCTTCAATGAAGTAAGGTGTAAAGTAATCCATCGGCCCCTGTGGCCATACATTACCTTACCCATTATTTGATAATGTGTGATTTTGCTGGGTATATTAATTAAAATTCGATTTTAGTTATTTACTGTGTTTAATCCAAAGTATTTATATAAAAATGTATGTTTACATTTACAGAAAGGAATTTTTAAGGGCCAATTAATGTAGCCTTAACTGTTTCGAGCACCTGGAAAAGTCTGGGTAAATTTAAAACTTGTCCTGGTTGATAAGGTTTTCGAAGAAGTTAAAAAATACTACAAAATACCACATTTTATATAATCGAGCTTCAATTAAAATATTTGTTTATTCAATTAAATTTGAAACAATTAAACAATTTGTTATATCAATTAAATATATTTGTAAAAATTTAATTGAAATGTCTTAATCTTCATGTTTTTAAATTCATGATTCATCGATTTTAAGTAAATGTTTTCTTCTAGCATGCTTTTAGGCGCCATTCATAGAAAAACTCATGACTTTTCATATTACTTTAGGCGCCATGTAACAAAAATATCATGAATCATTTCATTACATACTCATCTCGTGCCAAAAATAATCAATAGTTTGAGGTTTTATTTCGTTAACTTCAAATTTTTTTGTTTTTGCAAGTAAAAATCTCAAAACAAAAAACATAAAAGTTAGACAAAACTTTAGAAAAAAAAAAATGTTTCCAAAAATGTTTTTCTTTATTTCACACAAAAACCCAAAAAAGTTCTTGGAAAATATTATATATAAAAATACATTTTTCAAACCACAAAAAAAAGAAAATAAATAAAAATTATAGAGTGTTGCTGAAATAACATAATTTTTCATGTTTTGACTTTGACATGAGAAGGAAGTGTTTGTTTGTGGAAGAGTGATAGCCGGCATTAGTCACTAACAGTGCGTAAATGTTTATTTTATTTACTTTCTTCTAAAGAAGAAGAACATCTTCATATTTTATTTATATTATTTACTTTAACTGTCTAATAACAAATTAAACTTTTTCTAAAACAACAAAGAAATAAAACGACAGGACAGGGGGTGGCCTTGATTTACGTGATTTTCGAAAAGACTGGATTTGTATGAGGAATTTTTCTAAAAAATAAAACTATTAAAACAGGAAAATGTGTTAATTTTTGAACATTGGTTTCAAGAAAAATTTTATTTTATTTCAGTTAAGTTTATTAGATAATTTTTTTACTAAAAACTAGGACTTAACTGCCTAAAAATAAGAAAATATTTTCTAATATCAACACCCCAAAAATAAAAAAAAAATTTAAACTAGAATTTAGAAAACTTTACTTATCTGGAGCAAAAATTAAAATCAAAACTGCGCCAAAGACACTTTTTAGTAAAATTTAATAAAACTTTCCTTGAAATTAAGGAAGGGTGGCTAGTTCAAATTTGGTAAAAATTTCTAAATTATAGAAAATTTTACTATTGTGAACTAAATTTTTGCCAAAATTTCCTCTTAATTAGTTCTTATATCATCTTAAATTTTACTGTTAGTTAGAAAATGTTCCCTTGATTTTAATAAAAATTTTATTTTATTGTAGTTTATAAGATAATTTTTTTTAACTAAAAACTAGGACTTAACTGCCTAAAAATAAGAAAATATTTTCTAACATCAACATCAAAAAAAAAAAATAAAAAAATTAAATAGAATTTAAAAAAATTAACTTATTTGGAGGAAAAATTGAAATGAAAACGGCGTCAAAGACACTTTTTACCAATATTTAATAAAATTTTCCTTAAAATTAAGAAACGAATTTTAGTTCAAATTTGGTCAAAATTTCTAAATTATAGAAAAATTTTACTATTGAGTAAAAATTTTTTTATTAGAAAACAGCAAAAATTCCTCTCAATTAGTTCATATATCATATTAAATTTAATTTTTGTTAGGAAATGTTTCCTTGGTTTTAAGAAATATTTAGTTTATTAGATAATTTTTTTTAACTAAAAACTAGGACTTAACTCCCTAAAAATAAGAAAATATTTTCTAACAGCAAGTTAAATAAAATTTCTTTTTAATGAAAGTTTTACTTAAATTTAATAAAAAAAATTCTAATAAATATGAAATTGGTTCTATGGTAAAGGAATATATCCTTTGATCATATATTTAAAAGTACTTCACACTCATTGTGTATTTTTTCACTTTCGGAGGATTTTCGTTTTGTGAGGAGGACACTTCTTTTAGCAAGAATTTTTCTATACATTTTTATCTTTAAATTAAATTATACTAAACTCATGTTTTAAAAATATAAATTAAATTTCATTAGAAAAAAGATACACAAATTAAAAAAAAAAGTAATAAATTGTGATAGAGTAAGATCCTTTAAAAAGTAACTACTTAAAGCATCTGATAGTTCTCCTTAGAGAACTACAAAAAGAATTGCACTAAGTGAAACACGGCATCTATGGCTAAGGAAAACTGGGGGTCCTTTGGTTTCTTAAATTAACTAATTTAAGGAAATTGTTGCAAAAATACAAAATATCACAGTTACATTTCTTGTTATTATTGGAAAAAAGTCATAAGTTTATTTTATGGGATTTTTAGCTTAAACTTTATTTCACATATACGTTACATTAAAACTTTTTTATTTTTGAGTGAAAAAATAGTTCGATAAATATAAAGTTTAATAAGCGCTATGTCAATTATAGCAAAGCCATTATGCCGTAATGTTTAAAATGTGCCTGCGATATTTTGTATTGTAGTCGGTAAACAAAATTATTACATAAAAGCACAAATTCGAAATTTTTTACCTTTTGCTAACAAAATTTTAAAATATTTTTTTAAGTTCGATATTTAAGCTTGTTTCCTAAAATAATATTTTTTCTTTAAAATTGGAAAAATTAACGTGTTTGTTTTTAATTTATTGTTTTTTTTTTCTTGGAAAAAAATATTGCAAATAGTTAACGTTTTCCCACAAAAACTAAATTTTTCCTCGATTTAAGAAAAATTTGCACAATTTTTTTAATTTATCTAAAAAAATTTGTTGGAAAAACTCCTATACCTATATTTATTATTTTCCAAAAATTAGAAAACTTTTACTTAAAAAAATAACACTTTATTAGAATTTTTTAATCTGAACTAAGTTGCTTGAAATTTTTCCCTAAACAGTACATCAGTTTCTAAAATCAAATAAATTTTTATTACATACAAAAAAAATTATTACTTTTTGTTTTTAATCCCCTGAACTAATTTTTAGAAAACAATTTTAAAAAATTAGAAAGTTGTAGCCTTATAAACTGAATTTAGAAATGGCTTACTAAAACTTAGGTTATTTTACTACTCGCGGAAAAAAAATATACACACATTAAGTTCAAGTACTTTCTCATTATACCCTTCACCATAGGTGGAAGGGTATATATAAGTTTGTCATTCCGTTTGTAATTTCTACAATATTGATCTTGGACCCTATAAAGTATATATATTCTGGGTCCTTATGAAGAGCGAAGTTGATTTAACGATGTCCGTCTGTCCGTCTGTCCGTCTGTCCGTCTGTCCGTCTGTCCGTCTGTCCGTCTGTGTGTTGAAATGGGTTTTCCGAAGAACCCAGACATGATGAGGACTTGATTCTTTTTTATTTCTGTTACATGTGATCCATTTCTGTTTGCTATTAAAAATCAGACAGATCGGTTAATAAATGGCTGAGATATTAGCAAAAAACCAGGACTACCTCTAATTTTTCCAGTAAAATCCCTTTGTTTAATATGTATGTAGAATTTTGAGCATAACAATACATCCATGTGTTAAAATTATTTTCTTTCATCTCCACCTTTTATACACAAACAACACACATACAAAGATTTGTCATTTAAATAAAAACCAAACAAATCTCTAATTAACGAAGACTTTTATATATGTACCTCTATTGACGATGATTTTGTGTGAGCTTCAATAGCTCAGTTGTCTAGACGCTGTGTCACAAATACTTTTTTTTTTCTCTAAGGCCGTGGGGTTCGAGGTTCAAATCTCGGTGAGGTCAATTCACTTTTTTTTTACATTTTTTTTTATTATTTTCTTGAGACTTTTTTTTTTTGCTTATTTTTGGTTTTTTTTAACATTTAATAATAAATTTATATAAAATTTTATATTAATAATTAAATAATCCATAAATAGGCTAAAAACATCAACATTTTTATAAAAACCCTCTGATACAAACAAAATACAAACGTTTTTATACCTTTCACCACAGGTGGAAGGGTCGCGGGTTCGTTAAGATTTTTTTTTTTGTTTATTTTTTGTTTTTTTTTACATTTAATAATTAATTTAAATAAAATTTTATATTAATAATTAAATAATCCATAAATAGGCTAAAAACATCAAAATTTGTATAAAAACTCTCTGATACAAACAAAATACAAACGGTTTTATTTCTATTTTTTGCTCCGATTTAAAAGAATTTATAAAAAGATTTTTAAACCATTTTATTTCTCACATATTAAGAAAATTTTATACATAATTTACCTTTGAGTGCAACTATTTTAGGTCATAACTTATAATAATTTATAAAAAAAATTATAAGCTATTTTCCTTCAAATTTTTAAAATTAAGCTAAAGAAATTACAAATATTTCTAATAAAAAAGCGAAATAAAATCCTAAATGCAAATTTGCCAGCTAAATCAAACTATTTTGTAAAAATAAAACACATGCAGTTCTAGTGATTTCTTTTAACGATTTGTTGAAATTCTTTTCTTTCACCTCTTAACCTTTTATACACAAACAACAAACACTATTCTAGAGCTGTATTATGACCTATGGATACGTCTTATATAGCAAAAGATCGAAAATCTTTAGTATAACATATTTGCTGAAAAACTCGGAAATATCGGTTCAGATACAAAAAAGTTATGCCCAAAACATACATTTTTTTAAAATACATATTTTCTGGAACCATAAATCTTCCCGAGTCCAAGTTTTATCTCCAAACTAAATGGTTAATTTCCTCTTAAAGGCGTCCGTATATAAATCTGTCCATTTCATATATGTCCATATATAAACTTCAGTTTTTTCCCAACCATGGTGAAGGGTATATAAGATTCGGCATAGCCGAATTTAGCCGCTCTTACTTGTTTTAAATTAGAAACATTTTTGAACTAAATGGGAGTAAATTATATTCGAATTTATTTGTTTAACTAAACTTGGTTTAATATATTTTAGTATGCAAGTTTCTTTAAACTAAGATGTTTTCTTTAAAATTGATAAAGTTTTACTTAATAAACTTGTTTTTTCCCTAAAATCAAGAAATATTACTTATGAAAGATATGAACTATTTCTAAGTATATAAACTATTTCGTTTTTACTTAAACATAGGAATTTTAATTCTTTTTAAAAAAAATTTTTCCAAGTTTTAATAAAATTTTACTCAAATTGGAAAAAAATTTTAAACTTCTTTAAAGAAAGTTTTGGATTAATTTTTAGTTCATGTCTTTTTTTTTTAATGTACCTAAGGTTATTATTTTTCAAAAATTATAAAACTTTTGCTTGAAATAAAATAGTATTTTAATTAAATTTATCTGAACTAAGTTGCTAGAAAATTTTCCCTAGAAATTGTTCATCAGTTTCTAAAAGAAAATAAATTTTTATTATTACATAGAAAAAATTTATAACTTTTTGTTTTTAATTGCCTGAACTAATTTTTAGAAAACAATTACTAAAAATTAGAAAGTAGTTGACTTATAAACTGAATTTAGAAATGGCTTTCTAAAATTAAGTTAATTTTACTACTCGCGAAAAAAATGAACAAAAGTTCAAGTACTTTCTCATTTAAAGTTAGACAGATTTTTTGAACTAAATGGGAGTAAATCATGTTCCAGTTATTTTTTTTAACTAAACTTAATTTTATTATATTTTAGTATGCAAATTTCTTAAAACTAAGATGTTTTTCTTAAAAATTGATAAATTTTTATTTATTATATTTGTTTTTTTTTTTTAAATCAAGAAATATTACTTACATAAGATATGAACTAATTCTGAGTATTCAAATTATTAATTCTGAGTATTCAAATTATTTGATTAATTTTAAGTTCATGTCTTTTTTTGTAATAAAGTTCTCAATTAATATTTCCACTAAAATTGTCAAATGTTATGCCATAAAAATGTCTTAACAAAAACGACATTTTTTTCTGTCATACTTAAAAAAAAAAAATAATAATCTGTAATTTTTTTTTGTATGGTTTTATTTCTTGATTTATTTCTTTTCTTTCTCCTTTTGCTGTTTTTATTATTGGTCGTGCATTGAAGCCAGACGCCTAGACTGGATGGCAGCCAATTGTCTTAAATTGGATTTTATACTTGTGTAGTAGTGCAAGCATCTTAGTACATTTTCATTATTATTATTATTATTATGACATGCTGTCTAGTGTGTGTTAAACTGAAATCATTACTCATTTAATTTGTTTAAAAACAAATTTACTTGGGTAATTAACAAATAATAATACTTGGTAAATTTATGCTTGTTTGAACATATTGTAATATAAAGAAAAACTTTCCATGTATGGGTGATAAGTAGTGCGTTTTTTTTTTATTGAGCGTTTTTTTTTTTTTATTGTGCGTTTTTTTTTTCAATATACCGATTTTTTATAAATTGTAAAGTATTATTCGACCTTTAAAATTGATAAATTTGTTAAATAATTGACCTCGAGCTTTATAACCGATTTTTTTTTAAACTGGGCATTTTTTCAATTCTAGTAATTTTTTTTTTCTATTTTGACGATTTTGTTAATTTCTAGCTATTTTATTAATTTTTTAGATCTTTTTCCAATATAAACGAGTTTATTCATTTTTTTTTGTGCTATTGGGAATTAATAATGAGCATTTCACACAAGAGGCCGCCAATATTCCAGTTTATAATTTCTTGCCCCTAAAACCTATTGTGAATAAGCGACTTTGGCCGCTAAGTCATTTGGTTGAAACGTAACTTATGTTATATTGTCTCAAACATGTCGAATTTCATACGAGATAAAGATTTTCAGCGGGGAGTTCTTATTCATGACTTTAATATGAAGAAAAGTACTACCGAGGATAATTGAATTTTAATGGAATTTTACGGCGGGGTATTTTGGTTGCTTTAAAAGTGGTGACTAGGAGCTCGAAGACAAGGAACGGCCGTGTCAACCCAAAAATGTTGACGACAAAGAATTGGAATCATTGCTATATGCGAAAGAATGCCAAACGCTTCAGGAGTTGTCAGAATCATTGGGTGTGAATGTGTTGACAGTCAGCAAACGCCCAAAAGCGATGGGATTGATTCAAAAGCAAGGAAACTGGGTGCCTTCGAAAGCCGATTTTTCGCTTCTCAAATGAAAAAAAAAACTCATGGGTTTTACTCGCACAGCCTTCCCAAAGCCAAAAATTTGGGATGAAGCTTATGCTCTGTATTTAGTTTCACGCCTCGCTGGTGATTTACTACGAGCTGCTAATAAAACCAAATGAAACGATCACGGGGGGAAAGCAATCGGACTCAACTCATGCATTTGAGCCGCGAACTAAAGCGAAGAAAGGCACGATAAACTGAGTTTTCAGCATCACAACTATCAGCCACATGACGCAAGACCGGTCAAGAACGGCAAGACCCCAAACGCCTTATTCTTCAGACATCGTTTCTTCCGACTACTACTTCTTTTGGTCAATGACACATGGCCTGTCCCAGCAGATGTTCACTTCATATGAACAATGCAAAAAATGGGTCGATAATGGGTCGCCTCAAAAGACGAGTCGTTCTTCCGAGCTGGTATACGAAAAACCTTTTGTGCAAAATAAATCTGTAAATTTCGAAATAATGCTCATTATTAATTATAGGTCCCAATAAATTTTTTTTTCGATTTTTAGCGGTTCCTTAATTTTGGCGATTTTTCAAAACCGATTTTTTTTTAATTGCCATTTTTTTTTTAATTTTTACTATATTTTTTTTTTGTAATTTTGACGATTTTTTTTAATTTTGACGATTTTTTTAAATTGTAACGATTTTGTTTTTAATTTCGACGTTTTTTTTTAATTTTGATTTTTTTTTAATTTTGACGATTTTTGTTTAATTTTGACGTTTTATTTAATTTTGAAGATTTTTTTTTATTTTGACGATTTATTTTAATTTTGACTTTTTTTAATTTTGACAATTTTTTTTAATTTCGCCGATTTTTTTTACTTTGACGTTTTTTTTAATTTGAACGATTTTTTTTAATTTTGATGATTTTTTTTTTAATTTTGACAATTTTTTTTTTAATTTTGACGATCCTTTTTTTTAATTTTTACGATTTTTTTTAATTCTGATGATTTTATTTATTTTGAAAATTTCTTTTGTAATATGTAATTTTTTTTTGAATATTAATTTTTTTAATCGGCAATTATTTTTTTAATTTTGACGATTTTTTTGGTTTAATTTGAAAATTTCCATTTTAATTTTGTATTTTTTTTTTTTTTTGAATATTAATTTTTTTTAATCTTGGCAATTTTTTTGTTTGAATTTTGACGAGTTTTTTCTTTTAAATTTGACTATTTTTTTAACTCTAGCGATTTTATTCAACTTTAACGATATTTATAATGGTTTTCGATTTTTTTTTTGTTTTTGAATTTTAAAGATTTTAATTATTCACGTGCCGATTTCTATACGCACTTACAAACGAATTCCACCAACGCTTACACGCCGATTTGGATAAAATGATGAGATGAGGGGGGACTGGCTTGTTAATATATTTTATTTCCATTCTATTGATTTTTTTTTATGCTGGCGATTTTTTTTTTTCAATTATTCAACTTCAAAACAAAAATTTCTATTATTGAAATAAATAATAGAAATTTTTTGTTTAAACTCTAGCGTCTTTTTGATCACCAAGTTTGGCGATTTTTAAAAATTTTTTGGCGGTTTTTTATATTTTGATCATTTTTTCAAAGCGTTTTTTTCTAATTTTAGATATTTTTGTATTTAAATGAGAGGTCTTTCGCATTTTATTTATTTGTTATTCCTAATATTTAGTTCGGGTTTTTATATCATTTTTCCGAGAGCACTATTTAGCATATGCAATGCTTCTCTTTTCTCTTAACTAATTTCTTTGATTTTCAGCAAATTTATAAATTTAGATCTTTAGATTTAAAGAAGTTAATGACATTTTAGCTAAAGAAAAATTATTGGTATCAAACAAATTTTCCCTAAAGTTATCTTTTGAGTGTAATAAAAAATTCTTTCAAAAAATTTGTGAAGAATTTTAATAGTAATTTTTCTAGTTTTGATTTAGAATTACTTTTTTAAATTCCTAAAGAATTTTTTCTTAATTTTAAGATATTATAAAATTTTTATTTTTTCTATATAAAATTTATATATTTATTACTGTTTTTTTTCTTAAGCCTACACAATTTTCTTTGTTCAAAATTAAGTTATTTTTTTTTTCTAAAAAAGATTGTCACCTCTTCCCTTTTATGAGCTTATAATACCAACATAATTCATTTACGATGGCACTTTATTTCAATTATGTTTAAAAATAGCTGCTTATATTTAAAATGCAAAGTGTAGTGCAGTTTTGTTTATAAATTCATTTAGATTTTCTTTTATTTTCCTTCTTCTTATTTTTCTCAATTCAATGGAAATAAAAATAGAAATAAACAGCAAGCTTGAGAAAATTCCAAAATTGCATTTGAAAATTCATGAAAAGGCACATGATTTTATGAAAAAAAAAACAAGTTTATTTTTAAAGAAAAAAGAAAAAGGAAATTAAAAAAGACATATAAAAAACAAATTTTAAAGAGGGCTATAAAAAAATTGTGATAAACTAGAAATCTGAAAGAATTTTAATGGCAAATGAATTGAATTGTATTCTAAATGATATTTTAATACAATTTTAGAACATTACGTTGGACATTTTTAAACAAAAATTGCTTTAAAGACTAACAGAGCATAACTTTTGAAATATTTAAATGGCGCCCAACTTTGAGGTTGTTACTTTAGGTATTTTTTGTCACTTTAATTTTTTTTTGTCACATGTGACAATATTTTATGGGTTTTTGTGTTGTATTTTAGGCAAAATATTAATTTAGGTCCCTGCTTGGGCGCCATATAACATTTTATATTTTATGACTTTAAAAAATATTCTCTCTACATTTAATTAATTCCATAAATATAAAGCTTTTAAATTTTCAATTAAAGGAAATAAAAAATGTTTTTTATAAAAAACTTTTAATTTGCTTTTTTAATTTATTATTATTATTGTTCAATATTTTCTCAACAAAAATCAAAATCAATTAAATATTTATTATCATTTTCTCATTCATATATTTATTCCATCATCATGCTACCTACACATATATTTTTAAACATTTGCGCCCTAGTTTTTTTTATTCCAAGTTTGTTGTTGTTTAATTAACAATCAATCTAAACTGAACTAAACTAAACAAAAAAAAAAAAAAATGAAAAATCCCACTTCTTTAAAGTGTTGAATGATTATTGTGTATATTTTTCTTCAATTCCATTTGTATTGAACAACAGAAAAAACTTTGTAATGAATACCGCAGTTCATAAATTCAATTTTCTATATTTGTATAAACAGAATATGCATTTCATTTTGATTGATTGCATGTGGCATGTTAAACAAAAAAGACACTTAATTAAACATAAGAAGAAAATTGAAAAGAAAAAAATAAATATTTATATAACTTTGAATTGAGTTCTTAATGAAATGTTACTTAAATTTGTTTTAATATTATTATAATATTTATTATGGAAATTTGTTATTGTTGTGTGTGTTTTAACATATTTCTTGTGCACTTAAATGTCATTAAGCATTTAAGTGCACAGTTTAAGTAACTTAACTACAAAAAAAAAAAAGATTTGATTTAAACAAAATTCTAAAAAAAAAAATGTAAAAACTTATAAAAGGCACCGAACGTGGAACAGAAAAACTTTTAGTTTTTCCTGACTTTAAAGTAGTTAAAATTGATTAAAAATTTTAAATTTTATACGACTTCGAAGAGTTCCCTTTAGAAATGAGAGATTTTTAATAAAAATTAAGGACTTAAAAAATGGCGCCCAACAAGGGGTACCATATAACTTTTAGTTTTGTCCATAAACGGATATTTTAACTGAATAAATACTTATCTCTGCAATCTATGCAAGTTAACAAACAGATGTAAACTACTACAAAAACTGGTAGTTTTAGCAAAACCTAGAGTAGTTTTGGCAAAACCTAGAGTAGTTTTAGCAAAACCTTGAGTAGTTTTAGCAAAACCTAGAGTAGTTTTAGCAAAACCTTGAGTAGTTTTAGCAAAACCTAGAGTAGTTTTAGGAAAACCTAGAGTAGTTTTAGCAAAATATAGAGAAGTTTTAGCAAACCCTAGAGTAGTTTTAGCAAAACCTAGAGTAGTTTTAGCAAAACCGGGAGTAGTTTTAGCAAAACCTAGAGTAGGTTTAGCAAAACCTAGAGTAGTTTTAGCAAAACCTAGAGTAGTTTTAGCAAAACCTAGAGTAGTTTTAGCAAAACCTTGAGTAGTTTTAGCAAAACCTAGAGTAGTTTTAGGAAAACCTAGAGTAGTTTTAGCAAAATATAGAGAAGTTTTAGCAAACCCTAGAGTAGTTTTAGCAAAACCTAGAGTAGTTTTAGCAAAACCGGGAGTAGTTTTAGCAAAACCTAGAGTAGGTTTAGCAAAACCTAGAGTAGTTTTAGCAAAACCGGGAGTAGTTTTAGCAAAACCTAGAGTAGGTTTAGCAAAACCTAGAGTAGTTTTAGCAAAACCTAGAGTAGTTTTAGGAAAACCTAGAGTAGTTTTAGCAAAATATAGAGAAGTTTTAGCAAACCCTAGAGTAGTTTTAGCAAAACCTAGAGTAGTTTTAGCAAAACCGGGAGTAGTTTTAGCAAAACCTAGAGTAGGTTTAGCAAAATCTAGAGTAGTCTTAGCAAAACCTTGAGTAGTTTTAGTAAAACCTAGTAGTTTTAGCTAAACCTAGAATGGTTTTAGCAAAACCTAGAGTAGTTTTAGCAAAATCTAGAGTAGTCTTAGCAAAACCTAGAGTAGTTTTTAGCAAAAACTCGAGCAGTTTTGGCAAAACCTAGAGTAGTTTTAGCAAAACCTCTTTACAAAAATATAAAAAACACATTTTTTTGGGGAATGGATTCTTTTTAATTTTTCGACATAGTCTCTTCTCAGCTGGATACACTTTATCCAGTCATTCTTAAATTGTTTTTGAGCCCTCCGCAAAGTATGAAAGATCCCCAAAATAGACTTCTGTTGCAGAGATGATCTCCTCATTGGACAGAATTTTTTTTCGCCAAGCCATGTATTAAGATTTGGAAGCAGTAAAAGTCGCTGGGAGCCACATATGGAGCCAAATTTGGCGGATGCGGCAACAATTTAAACCTCAATTCTTGTATGTCATCGAAACTACACAAGTGTGTACCGCCGAGCATTGTCTTGATGGAATTTATAACTAACTTCCCCTAGAAATAAAGGGTGATTTTTTTTAGCAACTTTCTTTTTGGCAACACTATTTTTGCTAGCTCAGCTATTTTCATTTAACATGTTACTGTCAAACATGTTCAGTTTGGTCTATAATTTAACCATTAAACGACTTACAAACGAACAAAGCTTGCAGATTATTGAATTTTATTAAAAAATTCATGCACGGTTAAGAAAGTGCATCGTGCACTTCTTCCATTTTATGATCAGTTTGGGCGACCTTCTGAGGCGTCTATTCGGAATCTTGTGACTAAATTTCGCACCAAATTTACATTATTGGACATTAAACCCCCCAACACGCATACGTAGAGTGCGGACAGAGGAAAATATCGCTGCTGTATCGGCAGTTTTGTTGATTACCGTGAATTATCGATTCGGCGTCGTTTGCAGAAATTGGTGCGATGATTAACAAACTTTTTTTTTGCGTAAAATGGAAAAGCTGGACATGGCTGACATGTGGTTTCAACAAGATGGTGCCACATTCCACACCGCACGCGAAACAATGGCCCAATTGAATGGCGAGTTCGGTGAGCAGTTTATTTTACGTTTGTGACCGGTCAATAGGCCGCCTAGATCGTACGATTTAACGCTTTTAGATATTTTTGTGGGGATATGTTAAGGGTCATGTCTAAAGCGACAAGCCCGCAAAGGTTAGCGCACTGGAAGCCTATGCTGAAGAATTTATTCGTGAGATACCGGCTGATATGTTGGAGAGTATACCAAAATTAAACCTAGCGTATGAACCATTTCAGGCGCAGCCGCGTTCAACATAAAATCATTTTTAAACATTAAATTATATAGACCGTTCTATCCACTCAAATAAAGATTTCATACATTTCTTTAAATTTTGTGTTTCGTTTTTTTTTAAATCAAATCCGAATTCTATTAAAAAATCACCCAGTATTAACCCTTCTTTGCATGATTTTTTTCTTTTTTCTGAAATAAATCACTGTGATGTAATTCTTGCTCTAGATTAAGGGAAAAATATTTTAAAAAAGTTCTTGCATAAATAGATAATATAAATAATTAACAGTATGATGAAAATATCCATCACCATGCAAATTTATTTTTTTAGGTCAGAAGTAAATTAATAAATTATCAACACACTAAAAACAAACCTATTTTTCACTATTAAGACTTTTATATTTAAACAAATTTCAGATTAGCTTCCTAAAAATACACAACACTTTAATATTTCAAAAATTAACACTTATCTTTCAAAAAAAATTCAGATTTGCTTCCTAAAACTGTACAAGATTTTGTTAATTGATAATTGATTGATGATGCCTGTTCTTTTTTTGTTGACAGCTGTGCTTCAATATATTCAATAGTCATGTAAAATTTTTTTTATTCAATAAATGCTATGATGGAAATTTCCATCATCATGCAAAGAGGTTAATTAAATCCCAAGTTGGGCGCCATTTTCGTATTTGTTGATTTTTTTTGTAAACGTATTGAATTTTTTTTTTATTTTGTTTTTTTTTTTTTAACCCGATTGTGGATTTTTTATTTCCTCCTTAAGGGTAACTCTGTACTTATCTACGCAAAGTGTAATGTGTAAAATTTATGAAGAAGAAAAAAATATACTTTGCATTATTACAGCTAAAGTTAATGAAGCATGCATCCGTCATTATAAATTGTGAATATTGAGACATAAATAAAAAATAAAAAACATATAGTGTGGATTTACATAAACATTATGAAGAAGAAATACAAGATAATGGGCGCCTTATGACATATGTATGTTTGGAATTAAGTGCATGAACTATTGAAAGAAACTAAGACGCTGAGTAGACAGGAAAATCTAAGAAATGTGAATTCAGTTTTTTAAAAAAAATATTTCATAGATTTTTGAGCAGAGATTTTTTTTTTGGGAAAAACTATAAAAATAAAGAAATTGAGGGGTGAGCTTACAATTTATCATTCAACAATTTTTACAGATTTTGCAGATTTCCAGTTTTTTTTCCCAGAAACTCAGATTTTGAGGAAAAAACAAATCTGAAAAAAATTTTTAGATTTTAAAATATAGAATTTAATTTTCAGAACTTGAAAATTTAGTAATAGAAAATTGTTTGATTTTCTGATAACTTCTTATAAAATATTTAATTATTCTGGGTTATTTTCTTTGAATAAGTATTCGTCTAATATTTTCCAGGTTTCAATTTTTCCTTTAAAAATTAAAAAAAAAACATTTCTATTAAAATAATAAAGTTCATATTATATTTTTCTGTATAAAAATAAAACAATCCTTTCAAATTTCCTTTTTAACAATTGCCAAGCAATTCCTATTATATTGCACTCAAAAAAAAAAAAAAATGAACTAGAATTTAGAAAAATTAACTTATTTAGAGGAAAAATTGACAAAGACACTTTTTACCAATATTTAATTAAATTTTCCTTGAAATTAAGAAATAAATTTTACTTAAAATTTGGTCAAAATTTCTAAATTATAGAAAAATTTTACTACTGAAAAGTAAATTTTTATTAGAAAACAGTAAAATTTCCTCCTAATTAGTTCACACATCATCTAATATTGTACTGTTAGTTAAGAAATGTTTCCTTGGTTTTAAGGAATATTTTATTTTATTTAAGTTCATTAGATAATTTTTTTTACTAAAAACTAGAACTTAACTCCCTAAAAATAAGAAAATATTTTCTAACAACAAGTTAAATAGCACTTATTTTAAGTGAAAATTATGCTTATCCTGCTTCTATGGTAAAGGTACTTTACACTCATTGAGTAGGTATTTTCCCACTTTCGGAGGACTTCCGCTTTGTGAGGACACTGCTCTTAACAAGCTGTTTGCTATACAATTTTGTCTTAAAATTAATTTGAATTATACTAATTTCATGTATTTAAAATATAAATTCAATTTCATTAGCAAAAAGGTAAACAAATTAAAAAAATGTACTGCAGGATATCCTGAAACGTCATTAATTGTGACAAAGTCAGATCCTTTTTGTAGTTAATTAATGGTTCTGCTTGAGAGAACTACAAAAAGGACGCCCTTCGTGACACGCGGCATCTATGGCTAAGGAACACTGGGGGTCCTTTGTCTTCTTAAATTAACTAATTTAAGGAAATTGTTGCAAAAATATAAAATATCACAGTTACATTTCTTGTTATTATTGGAAAATATAAAAGTCATAAGTTTATTTTATGGGATTTTTAGCTTAAACTGACATATACAAATTTAAACTTTTTTATTATTAAGTGAAAAAAATAGTTCAATAAATATTATGTTTAATATGTAGGCGCTACGTCAATTATAGGAAAGCCATTATGCATTAATGTATAAAATGTGCCTGCGATATTTTGTATTGTAGTCAGTCAGCAAACAAAATTATTACATAAAAGCGCAAATTCGAAATTTTTTACCGTTTGCTAACAAAATTTTAAAATATATTTTAAGCTACTTTAAGTTCAATATTTAAGACTGTTAAGATTAGAGATGGGCACGTGAGAGATTTTTGACTCATGCACGATCACGAACCAAAAATTACAATCATGCACGATAGTTTTTTTAAATGGTTACATTTATTTCTTGTATTTAATAATATTTTTTCTTGAAAATTAGGAAAATTAACTGGTTTGTTTTTAATTGATTGTTTTTTTTTTTGAAATAGAATATTGAAAATAATTTAAACGTTTTCCAACAAACAAAAATTCTATACCAAATTTTATTATTTTTTAAAAATTAGAAAACTTTTACTTGAAAAAAATAGTATTTCATTAAAATTTTTAAAACTTATCTGAACTAAGTTGCATGAAAATTTTCCTTAGAAATAGTTAATCAGTTTCTAAAATCAAGTAAATTTTTATTATTACATAGGAACAAAATTTATTACTTTTTGTTTTTAATTGTCTGAACTAATTATTAAAAAACAATTCTTAAAAATTAGAAAGTGGTATACTTAAAAACAGAATTTGGAAATGGTTTTCTTAAACTTTAGATAATTTTATTGCTCGCGAACAAAAAATGAACACACATTAAGTTCAAGTACTTTCTCGATTTAAGTTAGACACATTTTTTGAACTAAATGGGAGTAAATTATGCCCTAATTTAATTTTTTTTTAACTAAACTCAATTTTATTACATTTGAGTATGCAAATTTCTTGAAACTAAGATGTTTTTTTCTTAAAATTAATAAATTTTTATTTAATTGACTTGTTTTTTCTCCTAAAATTAAGAAATATTACTATTATTATGAAATATTTCCGAGTATAGTAAATATTTCGTTTTTCCTCAAACTTAGAAATTTTTATTCTTTTTAAGAAAATTTGTTTAAGTTTTAATAAAATTTTACTTAAATTGAAAACAAATTATAAACTATTTTGAAGGAAATTTTTGATTACATTTTAGTTCATGTCTTTTTTTATTGTGCAGTTAAGTTTCATTCTATTACAACTGACTGATAAATTGTTGTAGGTTCACACAAAAGTCATTCAACTTTAACACAGAAAATAGTTGCAATTACAGATCGATGAAAGGAAATTGTTATGTTATTTTAATAGACAAAATGCAAAAAAATAATTAAAATTTTATTAAAAAATTTAAAGAAAATTAAAAAAGTTAACAAAAATTTAAAAAAAAGGAAGCCTAAAAGTAGACTTTAATATTGATAACACTAAATTTTTTTTCACAATGATATTTTCTTTTTAAATTGTTTAAATATTTAATTATAATATTATAAATTTATTTTTATTTAAAAATTTACCCACCTTTTTCCTATAGTTATCCATTCATAAAGTTTTTTTTTTTGCTTTTTTCTTTTATTTCAAAATGAAAACAAAAAAAAATATATTTATATATTTTTTTTAAGTATCACTATAAATTCTTTTACACAAATACTCGCACACACTACTACTACACTGTTACACACATATACACCTATACATTTGCATTGAATAGTTACGGTTATTGGGCTCTTCGTGGTTTGTTTGTCAAGGTTTATACAATTTTTCAATAATTTTCATGGTGATTTTATGTGAATTTCATAAATTTCTCAATAATATTCTTATTTTTATTAAAATAAAACACATTTTTTGTTAGAATTTATTAGAATTTTACAAAATTCTTTGGGATAGTAAATTTTTTTTTAATTTTGTGGGTTTTTTTTTTTTTTTCATTGACGTCTGTACTTTTTTGTAAATGGTGTCAAGAATTTTTATTCATTAGTATTTTTTTTTTTTTTTTGCAAATTATATGAGCAGAAATTTGAAGCTGGCAATGCTGGTTTAATTTGATTTTTACCAAGAAGAGATTTTAAGACATGCGCTTTAGGAATATTAGTATAATAAATTTCTTTAAATTTAATAAATATTTTAAAAATATTTCCTTATAATTATATCAAAAAAAGTGTCATAAATTTTTTATTAAAATACATTTTTAATATCTCTATTTTTTAAAAAAAATTCTTTAAAGTAACTTTGAAATAATTTTTTAATGAATTAAATTTTCTATCTGTCAAAAACAGCTGTCACTTTTTCTCTTCTCTCCATTAGTATATATTTGCTTATGCTCTAGTTGCTTTGATTTTCCTCTTACTCTGCCTTTCTCTCTATCTGTCTGTGTCTGCCTTTATGCTTTGGCATGTGTTTGTAGTTATGTCAAATTTGTAATAATTGCTTTCCGTAGTAAATTGAAATGTCAAAAAATAAACGTATTCTTTTGTATGTGATTACGTATTATATCCTGGTTTATAATCCAAACTAGTGATGGACAATAAAATTATTGCATAAAAAATTTAGAAATAGACAAATCGTAGGAGATTTTTGTTTTCAACAGAAAATTAACCTTTAAAATGCTGGTATCAAAATATAAATTGCTTTACTGAAGATTTAGTCTAATAGGTGAGAACTCCGATTGCACTGAAATGTAGATATTAGATAGATAAAGCAAAACTCCGTATATATTCTTATCAGCCTTAACACAAATTAAACCCCCCTTTTTTTAATATTGTCTAAATTCCTTTAAAGCTTTGGTCTAGAGTTGTGAAATGTAAATTTTACATTCATTCAAAAAAACCAGGGTTGTATTTTTATACCAAAAAAAAAAAAAACAAAAACAACAGTATTGAGTACTTAAAAGAACCAACCGGTATTGAGTAATCAATACCCAAATAAACAATACTTTTACAACTCCACAATGACATGGGTATCAAATGAAAGGTATTTTAAAAATCTATGTCATAGTCTTCCAAATAGTTTTCATATGTTATGTTATTTTCGGTATAAAAGACCACAATTTAAAGAAATTTGCATGAGGATACGGTTGAGCAGCGATTTGCTTAAAAAAGACTTTATTCTTAATATTTTTTTTATCAATTAAATCATATTTTTTGTTCAATTTTTGTGACAAAGTATATTTAAAAAAAAAAATATTTACAAGAAAACACGGTAAAACGGCCCCTGTTGCCAATTTAGATATTTTCTTGCCAAATCTAGCGATTTTTCTTTGAAGTCAAACTTATTTCTAGTTTACATTTGCATTCAGAGATAAAATCGAGATTTCAATGAATATCAAAATTTATAAGAGATCTCATATAAATCTCTCATATTTGTGGAAAAATTTATAGAGTCAAACTTTTGCCATCAAAAAATGGCAACGCTGTTCAACAGCTGACTAAAAAAAAACCTAAAAATGTCACAAAATTATAAAATAAAATAAATAATAAAAAAGTAAAAAAAAATAATTTAAACCCAATTAAAATGGGCAACTAATCAAAAGAAGTGTAGTGTGGTTCTAATATTTCCTTCTGGCGGAGGAAAATAATAAAGAAAGCTCGGAAAACTTTCTGTCTTCCTCCTATCAGTACATTGAAAACTTAATTTTGGTAATGTTGGTCTTGAAACCGCCTTGGCCGCCTAGATCGTATGATTTAGTAGGCGGCCATTCTTAAATTGAAAGCCAACATTTCTCGCGTAATTCGCGAAAGAGTGATCGAAAATTGGATCTTCCGAATGGACCACAAACAGTCTAGTCGTGGCCAGCATTTAAATCCTTTAAAAGTAAATGTCAGACATTGTTTTTTCGGCTCATAATAAAAATTTTGATATCCAATTCTATTTTAAGTGTTTTATTTAAAATTAAAAAACGATTTAAATGGATCACACTTTACTTAATTTACGCCTTAACCAGTTGCTGATAATCATGGATTGAGAAAATATTTTAGTAGTTGGTCAAAGAAAATGTCGTATGGATACGGGATAAATTTTATATATATTTTATTTGAGGATACAGGTGTAGTAATAGATCGCTCGATATCTGACCAGTACCCGTATAATGCCCACAGATGAATGGAGGTTCAAAAAATTAAATTTTTTACGAAAAAGAAGGCAAAACTTCGCCAATTATGTAGCAATCCGAATTTTTTGGATTGCAACATAAACTTTGCAATAGGTACTTTAGGAACCGATCCTGTTTGCACCTATTACGGGACAGGCCCCAATTCCCTACTGCCCCTTTTTTCCTGAAGGGTTTGTGTTAAGTATGTTTTAAATTTCTCACGTTTAAAAGTTCTGCTAATTAAAACCGTCAGCATTAAATGCAGACAGACTAAAAATTTCCAGTTTCTATTGAGACAAAAAAAGTCTTAAAAGTTATAAAAGATGCAAGTTAAAATTTGAAATTTAAGTTATATTCAGATTTCTGATCATGTTAGGTTTCTTTATAATCTTTTTAAACGTATTCTAGTCTCAACCGATAGCATAATAATCTGAAGGAATCTACATATTTAACCCTAAAAGTTTAAAACAAATCTCATTGTGTATAGTTTTATACAATGTTGTTTTTGTTCTTCGACTATTAAATTGTATAGTAGTTGTATATAGTTATTTATGACACCTTTTTGACATGCGCTATAAATATTTTAAAACAACTGTCAAACTTTTGTATTTGCATATAAAAAAAAAAAATGTGGAATGTGGATTGTAAAGTTTTTTTTATATATGAATTACTTTTTCTATTTTTGCAATAATTGCAGTTTTTTTTAAATTAAATTTTAGTTGAATAATACTAATTATTTTTGTAATAACAGGAACTTAAATTCGTTGTTTTTAATATAAAAAGAACTCAGCAAATTTTTATAAATCCTTTGATAATGGCAAACTTTAAAACATTTTAAAGGTTACACATTTTGTTGCACTTTTCTTTAGTTTTCTTGTATGGATTTTTACAAGTTTTACAATTTTTATTTTCGATTTTTTAATATTTATGAATTATTTACTTAGGTATTTCACTATTTCCACTATTATTTATATTTTTTGTATATTTCTTAAATTGATTAAAGTTAATTTTTATCAACTACATTTCGACGCGTCTTTTTCGTTGTCATTTTTTTTTTTTTACTTTTAGATTTCTTTAAGTCCTGTAATGTCAGGATTTCTTTTTTTTTTTGTTATTATTTTTTCTCTATATTCTTTGTTTTGTATGTTTCTTTTTTTCTTTTGATTTCATTTTATCCCCCGTTTTTTTGATACTTTGAAATTATTCCCTTAAAAACATAAAGCCACCCCATTTTAAAAACATACAAACTCGTTGTACTTGCATAAAAAACTCATCTGTTGTTGAAGTTTTTTCACTTTTTCCTTATTTGAATTCTTCTTTTACGATAAAAGTTTTTTTTGTTGTTGCCAATGAATGAAATTACTCAATCACTACTTTTGACACACTCTCTTCCAGTTGAAATGTATTTGCAGTAACAGCATTGCCAGATGTTTTTTAAGAAAGTGTAAACAAATGAGTGAAAGAGTTTTACGAGTGAGTTTTGTAGAAAAGGGAAATTTTCTCCGTTTGTTGTATTAGGGTTACCAGATGTTAATTAGGAATTTGTAAATAATTAATTAGCCACTTGTAGATGTTTAAAAAATAAAAACTGCTCATTTGAGAAGAAATTTAAAACAATTTTATACACCCAGAGTAAATATTGGTTGGAATTCGATTAAGACCACTTAAAATTTAGTTTTTATGAAGCTATTGTATTAAGAAATACCTATAATTGATTAATAAAGATAAAATATTATATTGAGCATTAAAAAGAAAAAGAAACTAGGTTAAGGTTAGGTTGAACTGGCTGGTCAAAAAGACCTCGCATACCCCAGTTGTGATGGCACCAAGGGTGTCCCACACTCTCTTAGCAAATACCAGGAGTCTAAAAATTCTGATTATAGAGATTTTCTTACAAACGGCGACGTTGATAATCTCCGAAGCAACTTGCCCTGAAGCACGCAAGAGCCGGACAGTGGCACATACTATGCTCCACTGTTTCTCTGTCCCCACAAAACCTACAATTATCACTCGCCAGCTTTCCCGCTCTCTTGCTAAAAAGCGGAGCCCAGCTGTGACCTGTCAGTACCCCCACCAAGGATCATAAGGCTTTTACATAACACTTGACATCCTGCACGTCCCGGCATTCCACCAAACTGGCTCAGATATGTCCATTACAGTGGAGTCTATGTCCCGTTTTAAGAACTGAAATGGCACACGAATGCCCATTGCCCTTTTGCCAGGCAACTGGACCCTGCGCTTCGCCAGCTCGGCCCCAATCTCGTTAACCTCAATGCCCCGGTGCCAATAAATCCAGCACCCAGAAAAGATATTCGTGCTGACAACCGAATTTGTTGCTAATCGAATGGTTCAGTTGCTGCAATTTTTTGGTTACAAATTCGGTTGTCAACACAAATCTGTTCTCTGTGTGAATAAATGTGCACTCTTCTGCTGGCACAAAGTCTACCTATGGAGTACTTGCAGCCTTGGACAATCGATGAATATCTCTAATCGGCGGAAATTGCCCTAATCGCCGCTCGCCGCTAAAATATTCAAATTAGCGTAGAAACCAATTGTCTCAGGGTTAAAACAAAGGTCAGCAGCCATTTTGGCCACCAGAACTTTCGCCGGAAAAGTCCTGCAGTCATCGTGAAGTTTATACGACTCTTCAATACCCGTCTCCCGACAGAAGACCGTAGCACTTAATCCCTTGCCCATCTTAGAACCATCCGTGAAGAAATTAAAGGTTCTATGGTGAGGGCGAAGACCTACCAACCATTCATACTCCCCTATAGTGAAGCGTAGTCCCTCATTAAAGCTCAACCTTGGAATAATGTAGTCACTGCTACAATTTACATTCCGAGTGACATTTCCTTGACCTCAATACTTATACACAAACTGCCTCGTAGTCTACAAGAGCGGCCCCTTCCGCCACCAGATTAATCGAATGTAGATTCAAAATTACATCCAGTGCCACAGTTGGCGTACTATGTATGCGCCGGTGATGCATAGTTCAGCAAGTCTCTGAGCGCTTTTCAGGCGCTGGCATTAGACTCTCCTCTTCAATGCAGTACACCAAACTAGTACGCCATTAAGTTAAATTGGCCTAGCAACTGCTGTATAAACCTAATGCAAGTTTTGTCCTACATGCATAGAGCGCATTTGTAGTATTCCTTACCCCCTCTGCTCAATATTGAGTTTCCATAACAACTTACTGCCCAAAATAACCCCCAGGTACTTTGCATGTGGTTTCAAAACAAGGTTCAAACCACCCAACCTAGGTGAGGCCCAAGGGTCTATCTGTTGGTTAATAATATTATGTCCTTATTTTCAGAATTAACACTTAGTCCCACCCTGTAGACCGCTCCGCCCTTAAGCTCCTCAAAAAGTTTGTTCGGAATAAGAATCCACAGTAGTGGAGATAGAACTCGTTCCGGTGCGCCACCTTAACTCTGGCGTTATCCCACTAATCAGATATTATTCTACAGACCAAGAGCCTACCTATCCAGTTCAATGGTACAATTCAAATTCAAAGTTTCTCGAAGTAAATATCTTTTATGTTCATGAAATATCTTTATGATTGGTATCAAAGGACAACTGTTACAATTTAAAAAATATTCTTAGAGAATTCAATAAAGAAATTCTTTTTATCTTCATCTTCAAGTTTTATTTTACCATTTCAACATCCTTCAAATGGTTCATCCATCTTTTACTATTGAGATTTTCTTTACAATACGGAAGGGGATTATGCCATTTTTTGCTACAACATTTTCTTAGAATTTCAATTATTATTTTTCTATTGTTGTAATTTTTTTTTTCTAAAGATTTCTTTCTTGAAATTCATCCCTTATTAAAAGTTTTGCTAATGACTTTCTACTTGAACACAAAACAAAAAAAAAAAAATGTTTAAACAATAACACGAAAAAGGTAAAAGATTTGCTTCTTTTCAACAAAGAAACATTAAAAACAGAAAGTAATTATTTGCTAGAAATTTTTGAATTAAATGGAATATAATTATGAAGGCACTTAAGTTATGTAACAAAGTTAATCTTTAAATTTTTAATATTAATTCATGAGAAAAAAATGCTTTGGTAACTTTTTGTTTCTGCTGCTTTATTTAAGGTTTTGAAAACGAGCTTTTTATTTTAATCATAAAATGTTTCTTTTTCAAAGATATTTTTTAGTGTTGCCTCATTATCAATCGCTTAGTTTTTAATTAATTTAGTTTTAAAACACAGTTGTAGTATAAGTTATGGTACAACTAGCTTTACAGATATTTGAAAATTCACTTTTGTAGGTGTTGTCCCTGCTCGGGCGCCAAAAATATATTTTATACCTGAACACATTCTGAAACAAAATATGCAGGTCAAAATTTGTAAAGAAAAAAATTAGAAATAAAAGGTATAGTTCAATAATGAAGTTCAAGGCTTTTTTTGAATTTTCAAAATATCTACAAAGCTTGTTCTTTATTGAAGTTTATTATTGAACTATATCTTTTATTTCTACATATTTCTTTACAAATTTTGACCTGAATATTTTCTAATTCATAACTTGTTTCAGAAAGTGTTTAGGTATGAAATATATTTTTGGCGCCCGAGCAGGGACAACACCTACAAAAGTGAATTTTAGAAATATCTAAAAAGCTAATTGTACCATAACTTATACTACAATTGTGTTTTAAAACTAAATATATTAAAAACTACACTCAGCAAAAAAGTTAGTAGAAACATTTGTAAACGGTTTTCAATCCCACTATTATTTTTATACTGATTTTTAGTAAAAAAAATATTATTTAGCAATACTTTTTGCTATTTACATTTTACAAATTACAGAATTTTTACAAAATATTTACAAATTTTTGTTGCTGATTTCAGGAATCATTTTACAAATTTTTGAAATCCGATTTGCTAAATTTTGCAAAAAAAATATATAATTTTAAAAAGTGGATATTGAAGGAAATTTTATTTCTAATTAAAACTTATACCTACAAACTTAAATTGCCTTTAAATGTTACATAGATTACAAAAAATACCATTACAGACTTCTTTTGGTGAGTGTAAGCCAGTGTTGCCATTGAAACAATGATTAAAATTAAAAGCTCTTTTTCAAAATTAAGCCACACGCAAAGAAAAAACATGGTTGGGTCAATCATATTCGAAGAGCATCATATATTTTTGGGTTTATGGTTGTGGCAACCATAATCGTACTATATTATGGTTATCAGGATATGATAATAAAATAACCACATTTTTACCATAATATGGTCCCTACAGTTATATTATGATTCAAAAATTACCATATTATAGTCCTAAATAAACATGTCATAATAAATTTATCATTATATGATCGCACGTAATCATAGTATGCTCAAAATGTTATCATATTATGGTCCCTTATAACTATATTATGATTCCTGGATTATCATTATATGATCCATAATCTAAGAAAATTTCTTAAAGGAAAAATTCTTAGAAAGTATGAAAAAGCTCTTTAAATTTAAGAATATTTCCTTTGGAAATGCTTTTTCTAAAAAAAGTTAATATTAAAGACTTTTTGAAGAAAAATTGTTAAGGAAAAATCATAGACTTAAAGAAATTTTCTTTATTTGATTGTATAATTATTTATTGATTGTTGCCAGCACTTAATCGTTGCATAATTATCATATTTTTTCATAGTCAGAATTTTTGTTACCACAGTATGGTTACAGCCAATCATGATATAAAATAGAAGGTGCCAATCATAAAATAAGTAAAATATTTACTAAATAATGATGGTAGCTACCATGTTGATGGTTAGAAAACTAATAACTTGGTTGTGACAACCATACCCGATTGCAGCAAGCACAATATAGTAGCAGTGATCATATATATTGCAACCATGTTTTTTCTATGTGTGCAGGTACATAAAGTTACCATAGCATTTTTTTCATATAAATTAATGTTAAAAATTGCAAAATTAAGTGGATAACATAACTAAAGTGTCTTCATAATCATATTCTATTTATTAAAAAAATTACTTACTGTTTTTAGAAGCAAATCTTTTCTTTCTTTTTTCGTGTTATTGTTTAAACATTTGTTTTTGTTTTGTGTTCAAGTAGAAAGTCATTAGCAAATCTTTCAAAAAGAGATGAATTTTTTTAAAATATTATTTCCCGAGTTGAAAATAAAAATCAATTTATACCTCACTTTTTATTAAACATCCGCATTAAAATGAATTTAACAAGATATTACACATAACTTTCATTTTAATGACACCCATTCTCGTTTTTTTTTATAAATAATTTGCTGAGCTTTAAAATTATTATCAAAATATGAAATTTTTACTTTTTTTATTCAACATCCGCATGAAAAATATATCAACTTCTAATTTGATTAATTGCGGATTTTTTTTTAAATCAATAAAAATTAATTGTCTTAATTTTTTATTAAACATCCGCATTTAAATAATATATTAGACTTTACTGAAAATTATGCCCAACTTAAGCCGTGTTTTGCAATTTATTTTATCAACATTTACGAAGCTTTTTTTTTTAAATTGCTGATTTCGAACAGCATTGTCTTACAAAACAGAAATATTTTGGAATTCTGGTTGTTTTTGTATCACATCCGCATATTTTTTTTATATATATCCGCAAGGATTAGGATATTTAAATGAAGCCAAAAATTATGCGGAACAAAATAAATAGCACATCCGCATGGATTTTATGGTGAATAAAGAAAGAGGGGTTAGGAAAAGACCTGTAGTAACAGACAAAAGTTGTAATTAAATTTTAAAATTTTATATACTTACGCAAAATTTATAGCAATCAAAATTAATTTTTAATAATTTTGATCAAAACTAATGCCCCACATCCGCAAAGATTTTGCTAATAATTAAGAAAATACTAGTCAAGAAGTACTTGCAATGTCTTAAAAATTTTTTATTATGAAATTTTTGTTAAACATTCGAAGTTTTTAACAGGTCAATTGAAAACTCCCCGGCCTACCCCCTTTTTTTTGGCAAAATTCGTTTAATTTATTCAACATAGTTCCCTTCAAGGGTGATACACTGATTATAGCGACCCTTCAACTTTTCGATACCATTTTTGTAGTACGATTTGTCGTTTGCTTCAAAATAGGCTTCAGTTTCGGCGATTACCTCTTCATTCGACGAAAATTTTTTCCCAGCGAGCATTCTTTTGAGATCTGAGAACATGAAATAGTCGCTGGGGGCCAGATCTGGAGAATACGGTGGATGCGAAAGCAATTTGAAGCCCAATTCATGGATTTTCGCCTTCGTTTTCACTGACTTGTTTTTGGTCAAAAGTGAGCTCGCGCGGCACCCACTTTGCACAGAGCTTTCTCATACCCAAATATTCGTGAATGATATGATGTACACGTTCAGTTGATATCTTTACAGTACCTGCTATTTCATTCAATTTCAATTTACGGTCATTCGAAATCATTTTGTGGATTTTTTTGATGTTTTCGTCCGTAACAACCTCTTTTGGACGTCCAGTGCGTTCACCGTCTTCGGTGCTCATTTCACCACGTCTAAACTTAGCATACCAATCCTTGATGGTTGATTTTCCTGGGGCAGTGTCCGGAAACTCGTCATCAAGCCAAGTTTTTGCTTCAACTGTATTTTTTCCCTACAAAAATCAATATTTTATCAACACGCGAAATTCCTTTTTATCCATTTTTTTTTTCACAATAACAAAAGTTGTTTCACTCAAAATGCTATAATTCACAAACTAATGATCCGACAGCTGTCAAATTTATACACGTGTGTTGAAAGTTAGGGCTAGTAAGTCTAGTAGCGCCATCTATGTGTCAGGCCGGGGACTTCTCAATTGACCTGTTGTTACACATCCGCAATATTTATAGTCTTTAAATAAATTTTAAATATCTTTAAAGAATATTTGTGTAATATATCGGCAAAGACTTTAGGGAATATTTTAAAAGAAGCTGAATTGCTAAGAAAATACTGCTTATGAAGTTTTTCTTGACTATATCAGCAAGATTTAAGGGATTTCAATAGAAGTTTGTGAAAAGATCGTAACTTACAAATTTTGCAAAATTAAATTTTATTTATTTTATGGTGGAGGTATATATCAGTTTGTCATTCCGTTTGTAACATGTCGAAATATAGGTCTAAGACCCCATAAAGTATATATATTTTTTATCCTTATTCGATTTGAAGTCGATTTAGTTGAAGTGACGATCACAGCGCGAAGACGAAAGCGGCGATAATCATTTTTACCTAGGTCAATGTTCATTCTCCCGAGCAGTTTGTTCCAGCGATTAAAAGGTTATGAGTGAAAATGGTTTCCATACAAATTGGTGTATTTTAGTACAATTTCATAGTAGCGACCGGCAAGTGAAATATTTCTTCCTGTTTTTTCATCATCCGCTTAGAATTGAATAATATTTTGTATTCACCTCAAAAATTTTTTTTCAACACTGAAATTTTTTTTACCTCAAAAAATTTTTTCACCTCAAAATTTGTTTTTTAACTCAAAATTTGTTTTCCACCCAAAACAAAATTCTCAACTAAACAAATTTTTTTCATCATAATTTTACTTCTAAAGTTTTTTAAATTATATGTATCCAAAACAGTATAGAACCACTCAGAATATTATGTAGTTAACTGTTTGGAGTTTAATAAAAATGTTTTCCGTTACATTTAAAAATAAAGGAACATACATTTATTTGTCGAAGAAATATCTTTATTAACTTTTTTTATACATTTATTTGAAATGATTTACTATCATTTACGGATTTTTTTCAGTTTCATTTATTTTTTTCATTTGTTTGAAATTTAATAAAAATTTACCCACAACAGTTATTACAAATTTAAATTTTGTTTGCTGTCTGTTTCAAAAAAAAAAAAAAAAAATAATATTCAAAAAATTTCAATTTTTTTTTATTTAAATTGGTTGTATATATACAAAATTTTTCAATGCAAATTACAAGAACTTCATAAACACACAAACATATACAAACACATTCACACAAATAGTGTTTAAAGCTTCATATGCATACATACATTTTGTATTGTACGGGTATAGTAAAAAAACAAAAAATACAAATAAGGAAACAATTTCAAACAAATGTTAAAATCATTTATTTTTTAAGGAATTGGTAGGTAAAATTTTGACATTTATTTTAACTGATTATATCATTTGTTTCTTACGGATGTGTCAGTTGTTTAATCAACATTTAAAAATAAATAAATAAAAGGCATTTAATTTAAATGAAAATTAATTAGACCGGTTTTTAAATGAAATATCATTTCTTTTAAATGATATTTTCAGTTATTTTAACTTACAAACTTTTTTAAGTGACATTTTTTGACTCGTTTTTTTTCAATTCTCGAAATTTAATAAAACGTTTTAAATTCAATTTTCATTAGAAATTTGTTAAAACAAGTAATTTTTTGTAAAAATATTGGCAGATTAAAATTTTATAATTTTTTTTAAGTTTTCGAAATTGAATAAAACATTTTTAAATCAAACTTTTAATAGAAATTTTTTAACATAAATAAATTTTTCTATAAAATTTGGCAGATTAAAATTTTATTTTATTATTTTTTTTTTATTTTTCAATTCTCGAAATTGTACAAAAATATTTCAAATTAAATTTTCAAATGGTGTAAAATGAGCATAGAGTTTTATCTTTATCACAAGTCCTGTTATTATATGTTTGTCCTTTAAAATAAAGGGAATGAGTTGCAAACAATACTTGGCATGACTGGCAACAGCAACACACAAACTTCGTGTTTTAGCATAATGTTGGGGGATTTTTTTTTTTTTAAAGCGAACCCAAACACGAAATTTTTCAAACATTTCTAAACAACAAACATTGATGTTTTCCAGCTTTTGCATTGTAATAATTCCTTATAAAACGCACAAGGATAGAACGATATCCCTGTTATTCCTTAACAAGGAGTTAGCAAACGGTGGTATTTGTTTCGTTTATTAACACGTCCCCAGGGTATATTTTTCAAAACAAAGTAAATCATGCAAATATGTGTGGTAAATGTAGTAGAGAAGTGTATCTATCCATAGATCAGACTATGTGGTATGTTCAAGCTTGCATACATAACGTTGGCATAAGTTGTGTTTAGTATATGAACCCTGTCAGTTTTAGAATTTTCCTTGGCTATGGGTGAGATTATTTTTTTTTTTTTTTGTATCATTATTTATTTCATTTCCTATAGACTGATAATGTTTAAGAGGTATGATGACTATGATTTAATAGAAAATTTTACGCAAACGACCACCATTACAAATTGAATTTCAGCATGATTTAAAAGTATTTAAAAAATTTATACTTTTATCTTCGGTTCTCACATATGAGTTGGTGGATAACTGCTAAATTTTTGTGGGGGAGATATATAAATATTTATTACTTCCAAGGATTTGTAAAGTGGATTATTTTGGAAGGAAAGGGATTTTTAAAATGGAAGTTATTAAATTTACTTAGATTTTTGTAATAAAACAGACAGATATATTAAAAAATATTTATAAAATAAGAAGCAACAATTTTCAAAATTTTATTTGAGGGAAATCTTAAAAAAAAAATTAAATTCATAGTCTTTATAATCTGTTTATTAAAATTTAGATAATTTAAAAGTCACATTTAGAGGATGAAAAAAATTTAGAGCAAAAACACTTAAAAAGTAGTTTTGCTGTATTTCCAGCAGTTATATTTATTGCATTAAGGTACCTTTAGGTAAGGTCAAGAAGGACTATGCGCCCAAGGGACGCATTTCCACCCGAAGACCAATGCGGTCCATTGTGAATCCCTTCAATATAGAGGAAGAAGAAAGAGAGAGAGAGAGAGAAGTAAAGAAGAAAAAAGTTGAGAGGTCCGAAGAAATAAAGATAAGAAAACTACGTAGGACAAGACTCTACCTACAGTCCCTCATCAGAAACAGCCTTCCTATTTCCCTGACAAATTCTAGTAGATCGGCTGGATTACAGCCAGCGATACACCCCAGTTCGTCATGAAACCTATCTCCTAGCCATTTCTGCCTGAGACCCTGCATCATAGGACAGTGGCACAGTACATGCTCTACCGTCTCTAGCTCCTCAACATCCCCGCACAGTCTGCAGAAGGCCGGTGTGGCATTATCCCATTTACTCGTAAAAGCCCTAACAGAACAATGGCCCGTTAAAAACCCTATACGGGTCCTGAGACTACCCCTATCCAGTCCTAGTAGAACCCTGGTTGCCCCTGCGTCCTGTCCGGGTCATAACGCCCTCGACACCCTGCAATCCACTCTATTCCCCGAGGACCGGTTAACGGCATCACGGAACCTTTCCCGTATAACCCCATAGGTGTGGCACAAGGGGGGCTTTACCCCCCTGTCCCTTACCCCTAAGTTCAGATTCGAACCCTCCTCATTTCCATCCACCTTGCAGTGTCCGTGTTCCCAACACAGCCTTACTGTGAATGCAACCATGAGCTCCCTCAGAGCATTCCTACACCGTGCGACCAGGCTCGATCGCATCGTATAATTTGTCAATGCCCTTAGCGCAGCCTGACTGTCGACGTAAATTGTCACTACAGATTCCCCTACGATGTGATCCAGTATCACCTCCGTCGCCCTCCAGATCGCTAGGATCTCAGCCTGGAAGACACTGCACTCATCCGGGAGTCTGAATGACCTCTTCACGTCAGTGTCAGCAATATAAACACCTGCACCAGTGCTAGTATCCATCTTGGACCCATCCGTAAATGCTGCCCACCCCTCAAACAGTCCGTTGGATCCAAACCAAACTTCCCTATCCGGGAACTCCACCGCTGGTGTTACACCGAAGTCCAAGGTCATACTCCTATGATCCGAAATTCCCGCCGGAATACTACCCTGATCAAGCAGACGCACTTCGTATAGAATTCTTGTGTGATCATCCCGCCTAGGTCTAATCAACGAAGACTCATAGAGTCTAAGTAAGCTCCTAGCCGCGCCACACTCCTCACATAATTTTCAATAGGGGACAGATGTAGTAGGATATCCAACGTTGACTGTGGCCATCGCAGGTGCAAGGAGAAGGCACTCCTCTGAGCCTTGTTGAGCAGCTTCCTATAGCTGTCCACTCTCAACATCCCACCAAACAGTGCATCCGTAAGTGAGAACAGGCCGTACCATTGATGTGTAAATCCAGTTCATCATATCCGGTCTTAGCCCCCAATTCTTACCGGTGGAGTTTCTGCATGTGTAGTAGGCATTGAGTACCCTTTTCATTCTCTCCCCATTTAGTTCAAAAAATGTGTATAACTTAAATCGAGAAAGTACTTGAACTAAATGTGTTCACTTTTATTTTTCGGGAGTAGTAAAATTAACTAAATTTTAGGAAACCATTTCTAAATTCAGTTTTTAAGTCTAGCACTTTCTAATTTTAAAGAATTGTTTTCTAAAAATTAGTTCAGGCAATTTAAAACAAAAAATAATATTTTTTTTCTATGTAATAATAAAAATTTATTTGGTTTTAGAAACTAATGAACAATTTTCAAGCAACTTAGTTCAGATAAATTTTAAAATTTTTTAATAAAATATTATTTTCTTTTTTTTTTTTTTGTTCAAGTAAAAGTTTTTTAATTTTTCCAATTATAATAAGAAATGTAACTGTGATATTTTGTATTTTTGCAACAATTTTCTAAAATTAGTGAATTTAAGAAGACAAAGGACCACCCAGTGTTCCTTAGCCATATATGCCATGTATCACTTAGGGAGTCCCTTTTTGTATTTCTCTCGAGAGAATTATTAACTACGAAAATAATCTGACTTCTTCAGACGTTTCTGCATATCCCGCAGTGCTTTTTTTTTGCCACGTATCCACAATTTTATATTATTTTAACGAATGTTAAAAAATAGCGAATTATATAAATACCTTATCCGCATTTACTTGATTGCGAATTCAACAAATATAAAACAAAAATATTTTGTATCATGACCAGAGAAAACAAAAAAAGCAAAACTCTAATGTATTTAAAGCGAAACAATATTGGCAAAAAAGCAAAACTAAAAAGTTGGGGAAATCACTTTTTTTTTCAAAAAAGAACCAAACTAGCAAAAAAAATATTTTTTTTATCAAAAAAGAACAAAACAAGCAGAAGAAATATTTTTTTAAAAAATCAAAAGAAAAAGTTGTGGAAAACACTTTTTTTTTTAAAAAAGAACAAAACTAGCGGAAAAAAAGCTTTAAAAAAAGCAAAAGTAAGAAGTTGGGGAAATCACTGTTTTTTAAAAAAAAGAACAAAACACCACAAAATTTTTAATCAAAAAAAAAATAAAACTAGCAGAAGAAATATTTTTTAAAAAAAGCAAAAGTAAAAAGTTGGGGAAATTACTTTTTTTTTTCAAAAAAGAACCAAACTAACAGAAAAAATATTTTTTTTATCAAAAAAAAAAGAACAAAACAAGCAGAAGAAATATTTTTTATCAAAAAAAAAAATAAAACTAGCAGAAGAAATATTTTTTAAAAAAAGCAAAAGTAAAAAGTTGGGGAAAACACTTAAAAAAAAAAAATAACAAAACTAGCGGAAAAAAAGTTTTTAAAAATTTTTTTTTATAAAAAAAAAAAAATAAAACTACCAGAAGAAATATTTTTTAAAAAAAGCAAAAAAAAAGTTGTGGAAAACACTTTTTTTTAAAAAGAACAAAACTAGCGGAAAAAAAGTTTAAACAAAAGGAAAAGTAAGAAGTTGGGGAAATCACTGTTTTTTTTTAAAAAAAAGAACAAAACGGCACAAAAATTTTTTTTATCAAAAAAAAATAAAACTAGCAGAAGAAATATTTTTTAAAAAAAGCAAAAGTAAAAAGTTGGGGAAAACACTTAAAAAAAAAAAATAACAAAACTAGCGGAAAAAAGTTTTTAAAAAAAAGTTTTTAAAAAAATTTTTTTATCAAAAAAAAAAAAATAAAACTAGCAGAAGAAATATTTTTTAATAAAGCAAAAAAAAAGTTGTGGAAAACACTTTTTTTTAAAAAGAACAAAACTAGCGGAAAAAAAGTTTAAACAAAAGGAAAAGTAAGAAGTTGGGGAAATCACTGTTTTTTTTAAAAAAAGAACAAAAAGGCACAAAAATTTTTTTTATAAAAAAAAAAAAAAATAAAACTAGCAGAAGAAATATTTTTTAAAAAAAGCAAAAGTAAAAAGTTGGGGAAATTACTTTTTTTCAAAAAGAACCAAACTAGCAGAAAAAATATTTTTTTTTATCAAAAAAAAACAAAACAAACAGAAGAAATATTTTTTATCAAAAAAATAATAAAACTAGCAGAAGAAATATTTTTTAAAAAAAGCAAAAGTTGGGGGAAACACTTAAAAAAAATAACAAAACTAGCGGAAAAAAAGTTTTTTAAAAATTTTTTTTATCAAAAAAAAAAATAAAACTAGCAGAAGAAATATTTTTTAAAAAAAGCAAAAAAAAAGTTGTGAAAAACACTTTTTTTTTTAAAAGAACAAAACTAGCGGAAAAAAAGTTTAAAAAAAAGGAAAAGTAAGAAGTTGGGGAAATCACTGTTTTTTTTAAAAAGAACAAAACAGCACAAAAATTTTTTTATCAAAAAAAAAAAAAAATAAAACTAGCAGAAGAAATATTTTTTTAAAAAAAAGAACAAAACTAGCTGAAAAAATATTTTTTTTTATCAGAAAAAAAAGAACAAAACTAGCAGAGCAATATTCTTTTAAAAAAGAAAAAGTAAAAAGTTGGGGAAAAACACTTCTTTTTTTAAAAAAAAAACAAAACTAGCAGAAGAAATATTTAAAAAAAAAACTATAAAAAGTTTGGGAAATCACTTTTTTAAAAGAAAAGAACAAAACTAGCAAAAAAAAATATTTTTTTATTAAAAAAAAAGCACTTGTGAGGCAAAAAAATGTGAAAAAAGCAATTTTAAGCTCAAAAATCTTAAGAAAAAGCTACTTTTAAGCTAAAAATTGGAAAATTCAAAGAAAGCTAACAAAAGCAAATTTGTCTTCTCTGATCATCACAATCCAATAAATAATTCCCATAGTTTTTTTATATATACGCTAAAATTTTTTTCCTTGTACAGAAGCTAGAATTTTGGAAGTTCAATTTTTAACACACTTTTAAAGTTGTAATAGATATTTAAGAAAGCACTTTTTATAATAGAAGTTTAAACAAAAATTTAATATAAATTTTTTTTTATGCTACATCCGCATATTTTTTTGTATTATTTTTAGCATTTAACTAACATTAAAAGTAATGGCAAATATTAGAAGAGTTCTCTTACATATGTGCATTATTTAGATATTTGAATTAAAGTTTTAGTCCAGTCCTTTTATTATATTTTTGTTGTATAAAGTATAAAATAAAACATTTTTACAAAAAATCATCCTTAAATTACACTTTTAGAAAAGTTCTTTTGTATTCCCCAAAATTTTTCCATTAATATAAAACCCAAACAAATTCTATCCTAAAAAAAAGGCACGTGTTTGTCCTTGATTTTTATTACTTTTTAAAGGGAAATTAACCCTAACGAAAAAGCCTACATTGGGTATCATACATAAGTGTATTTCAGATTTTTACCATAAAATATATTATCATAAATTTACTTATGGCAAACAATAATTTTGTTTACTACCGACAGCAAAAAAAAAAATATGATGAAAATTTACTGCATTGGGATTTTTAACGATGTGTTGACTACACGCATACGTGTGCAAAAGAGATATTACATATTCAGATATTTATTAGGGTGAGGTTTAATCATATGTAAAAAGTAATGATTTTTCTTTTATTCCGTTTTTTTTTCTCAATGTCAACAAATTGACAAAAAAATCTGTAAAAATTTATAATTTTTTCTTTATTTCGTTTTTTTTTTTGAACTGTAAATAAATTGAAAACAAAATCTGTATAAAGTAATAATTTTTCCTATATTTCGTTTTTTTAACTGTCAAGAAATTACTACAAAATCCGTAAAAATTAATGTTTTTTCCTTATTCCGTTTTTTTCAATGTCATCAAATTGACTACAAAATCCGTAAAAATAATAATTTTTTCTTTATTTCGTTTTTTTTGAACTGTAAATAAATTGAAAACAAAATCTGTAAAAAGCAATAATTTTTCCTATATTTCGTTTTTTTAACTGTCAATAAATTAACTACAAAATCCGTAAAAAGTAATGATTTTTCCTTTATTCCGTTTTTTTTTAATGTCAACAAATTGACTACAAAATCCATTAAAATAATAATTTTTTATTTCGTTTTTTAACTGTCAATAAATTGACTAGAAAATCCGTAAAAAGTAATGATTTTTCCTTTATTCGGTTTTTTTTTCAATGTCAACAAATTGACAAAAAAAAATCTGTAAAAAGTAACAATTTTTCCTATATTTCGTTTTTTTAACTGTCAACAAATTGACTACAAAATCCGAAAAAATAAATGATATTTCGCGTATTTCGTTTTTTTAAATGCCATTTAAATTACATACAACGTCTATTAAAAATTTGTTAGATTTACTAACACTCACAATACTACAAACTATTGTGAGTAACTGGAAGTGTAATTTTAAATAAATGAAAAATCACTTAAAACCCGTCATATTAAATTTTCATATTAGACAAAAGAATTTCTTTTATTTTTAAATGTTAATAAATTAACTCAATATACATAAATAATAAGTGATTTTTGATTTATTTTAACTGTTAAATATCAACTACAAAATTAACTACAAAATCCGTCAAAAGTAATGATTTTTCCTTTATTTTTGATTGATTTGAACTGTTAAATATCAACTTCAAAATTTACTACAAAATCCGTCAAAAGTAATGATTTTTCTCTTATCCCGTTCCGTTTAAATGTCAACTAATTAACTACAAAATCCGTAAAAATAAATGATATATCGTTTATTTCGTTTTTTTTTTCAATGTCATAAAAATTAACTACATTCTGTAAAAATAAACGACTTTTCATTTATTTTGTTTATTTAAACTGTCAGACTATAAACTGTAAAACTATAAAAAGACATTTTTTTAAATCATTTTACATAAAATATTAACTGTAACAGAAAATCCGTATTTATATTTATTTATTTTTTATTTAATTATTCAAAAATATTACAAAAAGCCAATAAGGCCAAAACTGTATTACATGGAAATAAAAATAATTCTGAGTAAGAATGAAATATAAAAATATATAATATGTAATTTATTCTTTAAATAAATGTTAAAATGGTTGAAAAATATATGTTAACTATTTAGTAATTTAAAAACAAATGTAAGGATAACTTTTTAAATAAAATACAGTCAGTTATTGTACAAATATTTTCAGTGAATATTTCGCTAAGAACTTATAAGTTGCAGTTATTTTAGGCTGAAAGTTAAAAAAATCTAATTTGCAAAATATCTTAAATTAAAATTAACAAATTTTTAGTTAAAATGTAAGTGGATTTACTAATTTTTAATTAAAAACTTGTTAATTTTAGCAAATTTTATTTCAAAACGGAAAATTAGAAAAAATTCTGTTAAATTGAAAAAGTATTATTTCAAGCTTCCGCACATTCCTTTTAAATATTATATCAAAAGGCCTTTTTGGCAAATCATAAAAATCTAGTGATGATAAAAAAATATCACCCTTATGCTTATGTACTTTCTATGTTCACTTCTTCTATACATTGTCCTGGTTTAACTACCAACCACAATCATCAGGAAGTTACATTTGCAGGCCTAATGTTTATTATGGTTATTTGATTTGTTGATGGTTCTTACTTTAATATAATATTTAAATATTTATTCATCCACTCCTCTCTCTTCCCCCTCCCACTCCTTTATTATATAACAAAAAGTTTTACAAACGAATTTTCTTACCTTATCTTCAGCTTCTTCGGCTCTTTCTTCAGCTTCTATTACTCGTTGTTCCAACTCCAGCAGCTAAAATGATATAAATATATAAGTATAAAATATTAATGATTGAATATTATTTACGAAGTCATGTGGAAAGTTTAAGATAAAAAATATTGAATATTTCACTACAAGGGATGGGGAAGGATCATTAGCTTAATTGAGTGCAGATTATACGGAATCAATAAAGGAATAATTGAATAAATGAAAGAAATAATTGAAAAGGAATAATTGAAAATTTAAACTTGATTTATTGGTGGAAAGTGAAAAGTCACTGTCGACTCATTCCATCTATTTAACCAATATTAATTATTCACAGGCATGTCCATTTAAAATTAAAAGCAAACAAAAAATTTCATGTGTTTTATATGAAAAACAAAATTTTGCCATTCATTTGGCGACAACTTGCGTTTCTTATACAAAATGTATGATTTTATTTTTCGCTTTTAGTTTTAACGTTGTTTGTGCTTTTCTGCTCTCTACGCATACATGTGTATTTGGGAAATTTTCTTGAAAGGGATTTTTTTTTGTAAACACAAACATACACAAAGTCCTTAAGCAAAGACAACAACCTTATGAAAGAATGCTTAGGTTTTTACAATTTAGTGTTACTACTTGCCGCTTGAAGCCGTATAAAGTACTGTAGCATTAGAGAGATATTTTTTTCAAAACATTTATTCACAAATGAAGATTATTTCCATGCAACAAATATATTAAATTTTTATGCTGTTACGGAAATTCGTTTCATCAATTTCCATTTACTCGTAAAAATACAAATTTCCATATGCCAGCCCTGAAATGTAAAACAGTTGCCATCAATGGCAACTCTTCACTAAAATTAAAAATGATCAATAAATATCGATAAAATTAATAATTATCGATAAAAATCGATAAAAATTAATAAAATATATAATTATCGATCAAAATCAAAAAAAATGATCATTATCTATGTAAACGATAATTAACTATAAAATAATTATTGATAAATATCGATAATAATAATTGACAAATATCGATAAAATTTATAATTATTGATAAATGTTGATTACATAGATAAATATCGATAAAATCAATAAATATCGAAAAATATCGATAAATATCGATAAAATTAATAATCGATGGAAATCGACAAAATTTATAAATATTGATAAAAATTAATAAAATGGGTAAATATCGATAAAAAATCAATAAAACTGCTCATTGTCGATAAAATTAATAATTATTTAAAAATATCGATTAAACTAATTTTTGATAAATAGCGATAAAATCAATAATTTTTGATAAATAAAATTAATAAATATCGATAAAATTAATTATCGATAAAAATCGATAAAATTGATAAATATTTATAGAAATTAATAAAAAAGATAATTATCGATAAAAATCAATAAAATTTATCATTATCGATACAAATTGATAAAAATTAATAATTGTAAATATCGATCAAATTAATTATTATTGATTAATATCGATAAAATTAATAGTTTATTATAAATGTCGATTAAATAGATAAATTATAAAATTAATTATCGATAAATATTGATCGAAATTAATAAAATGGATAATTATCGTTAAAAATCAATAAAATTTATCATTATCGATAAAAATTGATAAAGTTTATAATTATTGATACATATCGATAAAATTAATAATCATTGATAAATATCGATAAAATTAATAATTATTGATAAATATCGATTAAAGAATGGTATTAATAGGATTTTATATCATATAATCATATTCTTTTTATAAATTAATTTTTTTAATAAAATTGATAATTATCGATAAGAATTAATAAAATTGATCATTATCGATAAAATCGATTAAATAGCTTAAAATCGACTAAATAGATAAATATCGATAAAATCAGTATATATCAATAAAATTAATAACTATCGATAAAAATCGATAACTATCGATAAAAATCGATAAATATCGATAAATTCGATCAAACAGATACATATATCCTTAAATTTAATATTTAACGATAAAATCGTAATAGCTCTAAAATTGATTAACATCAATTAATAAGGATAAATATTAATAAAAGTAATAAATACCGATAAAATCGATGAGTATCACAATCATAATTAAGATATCAGTTAAATCCATATACTATTTATTGATGACAAAGATATAAAGCGCGCTAACTATTATACCACAACGCCTAATAATTAATGCTCAAGATCAATGGTAGTGATTTTTCCGTTTTTATCGATATTATTCGATATTTTGTCGATATATTTGAAACTGATATTGGTATTATATTAATATTATATTGATTTTATATCAAAAACCTGAAGCAAAATGATAAATGACAGAAAAAAAATATTTATGCATAATTTAAAATTCGTTTAAAACACTTCTTTTTTTTAATAAAATTTGTATATCGCTATTTTTTTTATAATTTTGAATTTTTTTCCCCTCAAAACACTATTAACAAATTTAAATGTGTAGTTTTTAATAATCAATCATTTGAAAAACAAAATTGATTATGTATAAGATAAAAAATAAAACACAACAATAACCTTTTAACAATAAAGTCATGATAACAAAAATTATAGTATACATTTAGGTGCTTAAACATCAAAAATTTAAATGTAAAACTTAAACGCACACTAAAAACCTTATCAAAGGCTATAATATGAAGAAATTGATTGAAAAATAGTTCAAAAAAACTTAACCATAAACACGCAAATATTTAAAAACTTAAGGAAAATATAGAAATTTTTTGATGAAGTTTTTTTTAGCCTAAAAGTAGGATATAAAAAAAAAACTAAAACTTTTAGTCCTTTTCATGTTAAACAAAAATTTGTTTTAATTTAAATGTCGGGAGGATTTTTTTTTGCGCCATAAACGTTATTTGTTTATGTATAAAAGGTATGTTTAACACAATTTTATTTAATCCTCTTAAATATATTTTTTGTGTGAGCTTTTTGTATAAAAAAAAATTAAAGGTAGCGCCTAAATGTCTGCTTAAATATTTTTTGATTTGTTAACTGACACATATACATATGTGTATGTTTCGTTGTTGCTGTTACTGCATTTGTGCCATAGCGGAAATTTTTGTATTCTTTATAGTAGAGTATTTATAACAGTATCTATGATGTTAACTTGGCTATTAACATGCCAATAAAGGAAATGTCTGTTTTTAATGTTCTAAATATATAAAGAACCATCATCATCATCAGCATAAATATCATCAAAAGCTTAGAAAAGTAAGAAATGAAATGAAATTCATTTTATACCAAGGTTTATTTTTATGTTTGTAAGAAAATTACTTAAAGCTCAACCATCAAATTTCATCAATTAATCACCCGAGTGACAGTCATACAAGCTATAGAAAAAAAATATAATAAAAAATAAAATTTAAATGGCTCAAAACGAATTTGTATGCGCTATAAAACTAAGTGAGAACTTCCCAAGTCCTGCAGAGCAAAGATTCCTAAGAGTCTAATTTAAAAAAAAATAATATATAGTTTTTAACAGTTTTCCAAGATTTTTATATATTTCTATACCAAAAACTCTCAGTTTTTCTTTCTTTTTCTTACAGAAAAATCACGACATATTTATAATTTTTCCTATGAAATTATTCAAAGATTTGGAGACTTTTCCATAGAAAAATTCTCGAAATCAAAGATTTTAAAACATTTTTTGCAAAAGAAAGATATTTTTATTCTGAGTGTTTCTCATTCTTAATTAAAAATCTTGTTAAATAATATATTTTAAATTAGTTTTAAAATGCTAGTCTCTGTATGGATAATACTGTACCCATCGACTGAAATTAATAAATAAATATTTTTTAAAAGAAAAACTCAAATACTGAGAAAATCACACTAATTTTTCTATTAAAAAAAATACCAAATATTCTTAAAAATCTTTCTAATCAAAAAAAAAAAAAAATTAATTTTTTATATAGAAAAATTCTAAGGTTCTAAAATATCCTAAGATTCTAAAAAATCCAATAGAAAAAGTCTCTAGTTTTTAATAACTTTTTTCTATAGAGAAATTGTAGAATCCTAAGACATTTTTCTATAAGAAAAATTTTAAAATTTCGAAGTTAATTAACAAGAAAAAAATATCATATATAAAAAACCACTTGAGATCTTAAAACTTTTACAGGTTGGTTGAAAAGTTCCTGCGCTCACCAAGAGATGGCACTGCTAGCTCCAAACTTTTTTTTTCTCAAGTTGGTATAACTGTCCTGAGAACACATGCAAAGTTGCAAGTCATTCTGTCAATTCTTTCTTTGTTTACAAGCCATTTGAAGTTGACGTGTCATTGATTTTTTTAATATAGAAAAAATTTCATATCATGCAGTCATTAGATTCTTTGTTTTGAAGGGTTTAAAAGCAAAGGAAATTTATGAACAATTGTTAGAAGTGTATAAGGAGTCCTTCCATTGAATTTTGGGCTGGTGAATTTAAACGTGGTCGTACCAGCCTTGAAGACGATCCACGCGAAGGACGACCAAAAACTGCAACCACAGCAGAAATTTATTGAGCAGGTACATAATATGGTAAGTGAAGATTCAAGTTTGACTAAGCGTGAAATTGCTAATGCCATAGGTATCTCAGACGAACGAGTACTCCATATTTTACATGAAAAATTACGTATGAAAAAACTGTTTGGAAAGTTAGTGCCACACACATTAACAATTCAACAAAAACTGGATCGAAAACTAATTTCTCAGCGTAATTTGGAGCGTTTTAAGCCGACTTCTTGCATCGTTTTATAACTATGGATGAGACTTGGATCTACCACCATGATCCCGAATTGAAACAAGAACGTTTACAGTGGACTGAAGCTGGTTGTTCAGCTCCAAAGCAGGTGAAGTCACAACGATCAGCATAGAAGGTTATGGCATCAGTTTATTGGGATGCAAAAGGAATTCTGTTGATTGATTATCTTCAGAAAGGTAAAACAAACAACTCTGAATATTATTGCAGCCTTTTGGATCAGCTGGATGAAAAAATTCGTGAGAAAACACCTGGTTAAAAGAAGAAAAAAATCATTTTTCATCAAGACAATGCACCTGCTCACAAAAGTGTTTTGACGATGGCTAAATTCAAAGAATTAAAGTACGAATTGCTTGAACATCCACTGTATTCACCAGATTTGGCTCCCAGTGACTACTATCTCTTCAGAAATCTCAAACAATTCCTTCGGGGAAAGCATTTTCCGTCGAATGAAGAGGCCATAGCAGCCGTAGACGGTTATTTTGCAGAGCTTCCGGAAAACCATTATAAGGATGGGATAAAATTATTGAAAGATCATTGGAACAAGTGTATTGAGCTTCTAGGAGATTATATTGAATAAAAAAAATATATTTCGTAACAAAAACTGTATTTTTACATTTCGAGCGCAGGAACTTTTCAACCAACCTGTACATGCTGACAAATTTCTGGACACTTTAACTTATAAAATACTAAAAATCTGCGACGTTTTTCCAAACACAAACCCGTTACAAATGGATTAATAATCATGATATTCCTTATATTGTATAGAAAATTGTTCGACTAAAATTTTAAATATTGAAAAATTTGTATAAATTTGCTGTAACTCATGCACAAATATACACATTGATGTTGTTTTTGCCTATTACATAACTTGCGCCTTAAAGTATGCTTAACATTTTTTAGTTTGCTGTGTTTTTCACAGAGTCTACTGCATATAGAGGGTGTAAATAAATAAAACAATCATTGTAGGATTTTAGAAATACTATGCAGAGTTTTTTTTTCCAGTTGTTATTTGCTTGATTAGTAGGTTGGTATTGGGTTGGGTTGATGTTTATTTTAACTGTCAATGTCAACGTTATTTTTTTTTCTACTATTTGTTTTTTATATTTTTTCGCTACACTCGTATAATTTTTTTTTTGTTTAAACGTTAAAAACAACAAAGTGAACAAGCCGAGTATTTTCATATATTGTGTTTTTATTTTCTTTTATTTGTAGGTGTGTTTGTTTTAAGTGAATTTTTTGCGGAAGGGAGTGGTAAAAAAATACAAGAAAATAAAGCATAAAAAACATCAAACTGGTACATATGTATACAAATAAAAATCTATATATTTACTCAGATTAATGAAGGTATACTAGAAAAAATCAAAATCAACTGATGTGTTCTTTTTAATGAAACGAATTTTTAAATTGCAACTATAAAAGTTAAATATAAGTATTTAAAAATTAAAGCCTAACTGCAAGGTTTAACGTATTTAAAAAATTATAGCATACATTAGGGATGAAGGGCTAGAAGTATTAAAATATTGTATTTGTTTTTATTGCAATTCATATGTTTAGCACTAAAAATTAACAAGAAAAATTTATTTATGAAATTTTATCAGGCTCCTCGAGATCACAATTAAAAGTTTACTAACAAATAGTAAACACGCTGACGATGACTTGGTCGCTCAGGTCGAAATTGTAGACTCCCTCTAGCGCTGATCCTCACAATTTTTTCCATTTAAAAAAATTAGTGTTTACTATGCGTTAGTCAAAGTAATGTATATAAAGGGTGTCCCAAGAAGAACGCAATTTTTAAATTTTTACTTTACGATATAATAAAGTTTCACGATTTTTTTTTAAATATCTGTGTTTTATTTAAAATTTAAAAATTGCGTTCTTCTTGGGACACCCTATATATATATAAAGATAGAGCAAAATGTATAATTGCTTTAGTGTCTACACTTAGAAGTAGATGGCGCTCAAGTAAATAAAAAACAATACCCTGCGCCATGCTTAGGTCGGCATGACCTTGGATTTGGCTTTTTATTATCTTAGGAATCACAAATATGACATTTAATACATATTTCAAATTCTAGTACATTAAACTGTCACTAGCAGACTTATTTAATAATACTAAAGTCAATTTTTGAAATGTTCGACGTGATAAAAGCATTTGTTTCACATTTTTAATGTTAAAAACAAATTTTCGTAGATCAAAATGGTATTTTTTCGGTAAATTCGTCATTGCAAACTGCATATTTATGTTAATTCTTTCTTTCAAAAAAAAAAAAAATAAAAACACATACGAAAAATTGTAATACTGTGTTCTTAAAAATCTAAATGACTATTGATTTAGAAAATTCAAGTATAATATACACATAAGACATATATTTTTGTATAGTTTTTGGCAATTGTTCTTTTATGTTACGAATAAAATAGAAAATCAATAATACCCTGTTGCATATTGTAGCAAAATATGCCTAATAGGGAGAATTTATTTTCATATGCGCCATCTATTGGGAATTAGTTTCAACTAATGTTCTTTCTTTAATAAATTAATGTCTTTGGCGTTAGTGACAAAGTTTTTACTATTGTTTAGCCTGATAAAATTAAAAAAAAATATATATAATTAAAACAGAGAGATCGAATAACATATACAAAATTTACATAAAAAAGTTTATCGCTTAATTTAGCCGATAAGCGGCGAAGTAAATAAAAACAGTAAATACCGATTAAATTGATCAAAGAAATTTAGATTTGTGCACAAACTTTACCTTACAACGAGATATGAAATATTAGGCTTTCCATAGCAATTGCCCCGCTAAGTCAGATTAATGTTTAACTTACAGGTCCTACTTTCGGCCATATAACTATTAAGTCAACTTTTTTTTTTCTTTTCATTTTTAAGCACATGACAAAAAATGCGCCAACCGTTAGTCAACAAATGTTCTAAGCTTAAAAATATTATTACAAGAATTAATAAAGGCATTTTTGGAAAAAATTCTTGCTACACCTTAAAGGTTGGTTGAAAAGTTCCTGCGCTCGAAATGAAAGAATACTGTTTTTGTTAGAAAATATATTTTTTTATTCAATATAATCTCCTAGAAGCTCAATACAATTGTTCCAATGATCTTCCAATAATTCTTATAATGGTTTTCCGGAAGCTCTGCAAAATAACCGTCTACGGCTGCTATGGCCTCTTAATTCGACGAAAAATGCTTTCCACGAAGGAATTGTTTGAGATTTCTGAAGAGATAGTAGTCACTGGGAGCCAAAGCTGGTGAATACGGTGGATGTTCAAGCAATTCGTACTTTAATTCTTTGAATTTAGCCATCTTCAAAACACTTGGGAGCAGGTGCATTGCCTTGATGAAAAATTATTATTTTCTTCTTTAAACCAGGTCTTTCCTCACGAATTTTTTCATCCAGCTGATCCAAAAGGCTGCAATAATATTCAGAGTTGATTGTTTTACCTTTCTGAAGATAATCAATCAGCAAAATTCCTTTTGCATCCCAAAAAAACTGATGCCATAACCTTCTTTGCTGATCGTTGTGACTTCACCTGCTTTGGAGCTGAACAACCAGCTTCAGTCCACTGTAAACGTTCTTGTTTCAATTTAAGATCATGGTGGTAGATCCGAGTCTCATCCATAGTACTAAAACGACGCAAGAAGTCGGTTTTATTCGGCTTAAAACGCTCCAAATTAGGCTGAGAAATTTGTTTTCGATCCAGTTTTTGTTGAATTGTTAATGTGTGCGGCACTAACTTTCCAAACAGTTTTTTCATACGTAATCCTTCATGAAAAATATGGAGTACTCGTTCGTCTGAGATGCCTATGGCATTAGCAATTTCACGCTTAGTCAAACTTGGATCTTCACTAACCATATTATGTACCTGCTCAATGATTTCTGCTGTGGTTGCAGTTTTTGGTCGTCCTTCGCGTGGATCGTCTTCAAGGCTGGTCGGACCACGTTTAAATTCACCAGCCCAAAATTCAACGTTGCGTTTTGAAGGTGTGGACTCCTTATACACTTCTTACAATTGCCTATAAATTTCCTTTGCTTTTAAACCCTTCAAAACAAAGAATCTAATGACTGCATGATATGAAATTTTTTCTATATTAAAAAAATCAATGACACGTCAACTTCAAATGGCTTGTAAACAAAGAAAGAATTGACAGAATGACTTGCAACTTTACATGTGTTCTCAGGACAGAAAAAAAAGTTTGAAGCTAGCAGTGCCATCTCTTGGTGAGCGCAGGAACTTTTCAACCAAACTGCAAATAATGCCGCCCAACTTTAGTAGAAAAAAAGTGCACCATATTGGCTTTTTACACTGAACAATATCTTTGTGAAACAAATGGAAGATGTTGAAAACGTGAAACATGTGTGTACATTGGCAACATATTTCATCTATTATTTATTCAGCTGTCAAAAAAAATAAAAAAAAGACGCATAATTTTTGTTAAAAATAAAAAAATTAATTTAGAGAAAGCATTAATCATTGGAGTAATTGTTGCTTTGCAAGAACAAACCCGAATTTTAATGTAGTACATTAAAATATTAAAGGCCATTCTGGAAGATGATGATGAACAAGAATTTTTAGTAGACATAAGAGTAAAATTATTACATGTGCCTCTCATTTGTCTTTGTTGATTAAATTTTTTTTTTGTTTATTTTCTGAATATCAGTTTGCTAGTGATGGCACAAAGAAGATGGAGACATCGGAGACATCGGAAACATCAAAGTCAATTTTCTTATAACCCCCTAAACTTAGACATTTTTTACATGAAACAAAATGGTGCCCAACTGTATGGCCTATGGGTGTGTCTAATATCTTAATTATTTTTTATAGAAAACAGCAGTCTTGAGTAATAATCTTTTCTAAATTTATTTAAAAATATTTGTTTATTAAAGATTTAGAAGAAACTTTTATCATTAATCTCAAATGATGACCTTGTTCTACAAAAAAAAAAAAAAATATATATAAAAAGTTCCTAGATTTGTTTTTTTTTCTATTATTTTATATCTGTAATAACATTTATATACAATGTAGTTTCTTTTCATATATTTAGTAACACTTACCCTTTAAACAAACACATATCAACTTTTTGCAAGACAAATATATAAAAGAAAAAGTTTTTCTTGAGCAAATATATATTTTTATAAAAAACCAGTATCATTAACCTGGTTTCTCTACACAATCCGTAGAACTATAAAAATACTTGGTTACTGACAAAAAAAAAGTGTCAACAACGGAACTTTTTTTTTGTATTATTAAGGAAAAAACACCGTGTTTTTTTTGTTAAACTAAAAAAAAAAATAAATTGCAGTAACTTTGCCTGAAAGTATTGTATAGAAAACAGAAATAAAATAAAATTTACTGCCAACGGCCAAGTGCAATTTCTTAAGATATATAAAAAAAAAACCTAAAAAAGGAGGTTTCACATTTACTCCGCCTTATACTTGTAATACTCTAAGATATAGGGAATTGGTGTCAATTGTTTGTGGTTTAAGTACACATATACATATATATGTTTTTCTATAGTCGTATACATATATGGAGAGTAAGAGGGTTTAGTTTTTCTGTTTTTGTGTTTTTTTTTTGATTACAAATAGTTGCTCATGTTAGTTTTTCTTCTAAGAAAAACAATTTATAGTTGTATAAAATAAATGAAAAACAAGTGATAAAAATTTAAAGTCGATCAAGCTCGACCATTAATAAGTACTACACTCACAATTTTCCTTCGTTAAAAACAATTGAAAATACATATTAAATTAATCGAAAATGCAGTCAACAAGAGGGCTACTGATTTTTCATTATATTCAGCTTATTTTGTTGTTTATTTTCAATCATTGTTTAATAATCGACAAAAGTAATAAAATCAATCGAAAGTGGTTTAAAATAACCATCAATTTTTAACTGACAAAACGTAGAACAAAAAAAAAAAACGATTTTTGTGGTTTGTTTTCCAAATTGAAAGTTTTTTTTTATTTGAATGTAATTACACACACAGATGTATATATTTTTATTTTCTATGTGTGTATCAGAGAACTGCAAATGCTGATTGCAAAACGTTCATACGCAATCAACACAAGAATAAATATGTGTGTTTGCATTCAAACGTTGAATATAGTCCAACGCACATATTTGTTGATGATTTTAAATCAATCAAACGACGTGCAAATTGTTTTGTCACTGATTTATAATCATCGGTCGTTTTTATACCATTGATTTTATTCTGTTCGTTTGAGTCAACAATAATTAATTTGATGTAGAATAAATCAGAAAAAGCAATAAATAAAGCGTATGTGTGTGTTCATAATTAAAACAAAATAGTTTCTTATCTATACAAAGGGGGTGGTTTTGTAGAAACACATTTCATAAATTAGGGTGGGTCTAAAATCCGTTTTTTTTTAAATTTTTATTAGTTGTCGTCATCGACACAAGACAATGTCGTCTCGGGATTTTTTTTTTTTTAAATTGGTATTCCCGTTGTCGTTATCGAAAATAATTGATAACTGCCGACAAGTATTTGGTATTCTGTAGGAAAATATGACGACGATATTGTCTTGAAACGACTCTGATTTTGTCGACACAATTTTTAGTAACGACTTGAGGAAAAGTAATGACTGAAAAAAATACGGAAAAAATGGGAAGAAATATTAAATTTATTAAATGCACTTGGCCCACCGAGAATAATGTGAGAGGGATGGCAGAAGGTAAAGAAAGCATGATCATATAAAGTGCATTATAAAAATATAACAAAATTTATTTATAGGTTTGGCGAGACTTAAAATTTAAAGTTAAAAAGAAAATGGTAGCCAACAAAGCCGAGTGTAATGCTACAGGTGGCGGAAGATTCAAGCAATTTATATTGAGCCCGCTGGGCGGAAGCTGTGGCAAATCTTCTACAGTTTCAGAAACAGCTGAACCCTAAGTTAAAGTCGTTTCCAACACTGAGCTGGTACGACCCCTGGGCTAAAAATCTTAATGTAGCTGCCAACTTTATTGTTTTGGAAATAAATGTGGACTTGATTGCGGTTTTCAAATTAGGTGCTATTGTTTCCAGCACATCTTTGAAGGCTGTTTTATTCAGCCGAAAGTAACTTTCAAACCTTTTAAAAAAAATTAGAAGATTAACATTCTTTAAAGTAACAGACTTTGATTTTGCTACTCACTTGTTATCCGGCAGATTAAAGATATTGGATTTCTGATTTCTTCTTTCCAATACTAGATTTTCTTTATTTTCTTCATCACTGGTATCAGAATTTAAATTACACATAAAAACATTTTTTCGCAAAAATAATAAACAAAATAAATCTGCCTACTCAATTTTTAGAGATGTGTTTTTGTTTAAATCGATAAACTGTCGACGTCGTTACAACACTGTTTTAAGAATACCAATTTGGTGTCGAAGTGATGTCGACGTCGAAGCAAAGTGATGTTGACTCAAAAATGACGACGACATTGATAACGACAACTAGAATAAGGGTGATTGTTCTTTGTGAAATTTTTTTTTTTTTTTTAATTTAGATCGATATCTCAGACTCTCCCAATCCGGGTAAAGTTAAATTAAATATTGCCTAATTTTACAATCAAAATAGATGAAAAAAAAAATTTAGACAATATTTAAATTTTTCCGGATTAGGCAAGTCTGAGATATACCTACATTTTTTTTCCAAAAAAAAAAATATTTTTATTTCACAAAGAAGAATATTTTTAGTATTGTATGACTAATAAAAATTCGAAAAAAGCGGATTTAAGTCCCAGCCTATTGAACATAATATCATTTATGAAATGTAGAAACACATGTTTTGATTATGATTACACTCATACGCCTTATTTGTTGTTTTTTTTGATTTATTCAACGCTGACTTTTTGTTGAGTGATTACATTTGCAGTAAACATAATCGATAGATGATTTACACTGATCCCAATTACGCGTTCAGTAACATGATGCTGATTTTATTCTGCAGTGAATTTTGTTGAATTATTAAATGTGAACAAGAATTTTTGTGTATGATTAAATCAAGAAAAAAGTTGATTTTGCAGTTCTCTGGTGTGTATGTACATTCGAATAATTTCTTGTAATTTTTATTGAAATAATTTTGTATATAAACAAACTATTTTGGTAAAACAAAAAGGAATTATATGAATTTCAATTTTTAAAAAATGAAAACATAAAATTTTACATTTAACTGAAAATATCAACTCCTACTGAATGTCTGTACATTTTTATAGTTTGTTTTTTGAATGACTGATTCAAATAGTTAAAAAAAATATATTTCTATGAATTTTAATTGATTCTTCATTTAAAAATAAACTTTACGTATTACTTTTTAAATAAACTGCAGTCGGTAAGGGAAAATATATTGTGTGTACATTACAATACGTTTTGGGTCATAGTCCGAGAAACGAACCAAACTGAGGAAGAAAAAATTCATCATGAAAAAAATTTATTTTTTTTCATAATTAATATTCTATGGCAGGGAGATGGGAATATGAACCGATGCTATACTCAAAAAAAAAAAGACATGAACTAAAAATTAATCCAAAATTTCCTTTAAAATAGTTTAAAAATTTTCCTCAATTTAAGTCAAATTTTATTAAAAGTTGGAAAAAATTTTCTTAAAAAGAATTCAAAAATCCAATGTTTAAGTAAAAACGAAATAGTTTGTATACTCAGAAATAGTTCAAATCTTTTTTAATTAATATTTCTTGATTTTAGAAAAAAAAACAAGTATATTAAATAAAAATTTTATAAATTTTTAAGAAAAACATCTTAGTTTTAGGAAATTTGTATATTAAAATGAAAAACAAATCAAGTTTAGTTCAAAAAAAAAAAATTAGAACATAATTTACTTCAATTTAGTTCAAAAAATGTATCTAACTTAAATTGTGTGTTATTTTTTTTTTTCGCGAGTAGTAAAATTAACTAAATTTAATTTTGAAGTCTACCACTTTATAATTTTTAAGAATTGTTTTCTAAAAATTAGTTCAGGCAATTAAAAACAAAAAGTAATAAAATTTTTTTCTTTGTAATAATAAAAATTTATTACTGATAAAAACTTAGAAAAATTTTCTTAAAAAGAATAAAAATTCCTAAATTTGAGGAAAATTTAAATAGTTTATATACTCAGGAATAGTTCACATTTTTTCACATTAAATAAAAATTTTATCAATTTTTAAGAAAAACATCTTAGTTTTAAGAAATTTGCATACTAAAATGTAAAAAAATTAAGTTCAGTTCAAAAAAAAAAAAATGTTTGAACATAATTTACTTCCATTTAGTTAAAAAAAATGTGTCTAACTTAAAATGAGAAAGTATTTGAACTTAATGTCTGTTCATTTTTATTCGCGCGTATCGTAGTAAAACTTACAAAATTTTAGAAAGCCATTTCCAAATTCAGTTTATAGGTCTACCACTTTCTAATATTTGAGAATTCTTTTCTAAAAATTAGTTCAGGCAATTAAAAACAAAAAGTAATACATTTTTTCCTATGTAATTATACAAATTTATTTGATTTTAGAAATTGATGAACTATTTCTAAGGAAAATTTTCATGCAACTTAGTTCAGATAAATTTTAAAAATTTTAATAAAATTTTATTTTTTTTTTTCTAATTTTTGGGAAATAATAAACTTAGGTATAGGATTTTTTTCCTAAAAATTTCTTCAGATAATTTCAAAAAAAAAACTTGATTAAAATTTTTCTTAAATCGAGAAAAAATTTAGTTTTTGTGGGAAAACGTTTAACTCAATTTTCAATATTTTTTTTTCCAAAAACAAAACAATAAATTAAAAAAACAAACTAGTTAATTTTTCTAATTTTAAAGAAAAAATATTATTAAAGGAATAAAATTAAAGTATTTATTAAAAAAAATTGTCGTGCATGATTGTAATTTTTGATTCGTGATCATGCGTCAGCGTGATTGCTAAGTGCCCATCTCTAATCTTAAATATTGAATTCAAAGTAGCTTAAAATATATTTTAAAATTTTTTGTTAGCAAAAAAATCGCAAGCACATTTTATACATTACGGTGTAATTGCTTTCCTTTATAGTTATCGAAGACACTAAAACTATTTTTTTAGTTAATACTAAAAAAAGTTAAAATTTGTATGTGTCAAAGTTTAGGCTAAAAATGCCTTAAAATAAACTTATAATATTTTTCCATTTTCCACATTTGTATTTTTTGTATTTTTGCCACAATTTCCTTAAATTAGTTAATTTAAGAAGACAAAGGACCCCCAGTGTTCCTTAGCCATAGATGCCGTGTGCAACTTAGGGCGTCCCTTTTTGTAGTTTTCTCAAAAAGAATCATTATATCCTGTATAATATTGTGGTGGTGTAGGGTATAAATAGTATTACAACTAGTACTTGACATTTTAAATATGTTGGTTGTTTGTTTTTAGTTTTTTTTTGTTTTTTTTTTTTTTTTGCAAATGAGGCTTTTTGACACATGACCGCATAAAGGTACATACTTGACACAAAAGAAAAACATGTTGTTGAAATGTTAAAAAAAAATAAAATAAAACCCAACTATAAATATTTAGTAAAAATAATGACTATTTTTATACAAGGGTTTTAAAAGTTTTTTTGTTTTTTTTTTTTTGAAAGCAATTAAAATAATAAATTTTTAGTTTTTACTAAGTAAAGCCTACTTTTGAGTGTTTTTTTTTAATAATTCATGTTTAAAAAATATTTATAATACCATGTTTTTTAAATTTTTTTTTTCGTTTAAAAAAATGACCTTAATTTTTAAAGCGGCAACTTGGTTTAAAATTTTCCCTGGAAATGTAATATATTAACTAATATTATCATTTTAATTTACATAAATATCTTTTTTAGGAAAAAAGTTATTTAAAAATGTTCTTTAAAACTTTTCAATAAATATTTCTCATACGTCAACAAGTTAATAATGTCGATTTGTTTGCTTGAAAAATGCTTTTATTTTAATAAAAAAAATAAATTGATACATTATTCAAAGTATTCTCCATCGTTAGCCGCTACTTTTTCCCATAGCATTTGGATTCTGAGCCAAATCTTACCGTCCACTGTTTTCAAAATAGTTTTTGACCGGTTTTGCAACATGTGACCGAGCATGATGGAAGATTATGGCCTCGAGTCTAGTCGAATATTCTAGTCGTTTTTGATGATTGCTTTCTTCAAACGAATCTATTGTGTTCGGTACAGGTCCCTTGAGATCGTCTGACCTGATTTCAACATTTCATAATATAAAACACCCTTCTGATTCCACCAAATACAGAGCATTACCTTGGCGCCAAGGATATTCGGCTTCGGGCTTAACATATGACCTTTTGCGCTTAGGGTTATCGTAATGTATCCATTTTCCATCACCAGAAAGAATACGATGCAAAAATTACTTCTTTTTGTAGCGTTCAAGCAGCATTTCCGACATGCGAAATCACCTTTCAACGTCTCTCGGCTTTAATTCATATGGGGTTCAATTTCCTTGATTTTGAAATAATCCTCCCAATGATTTTAAACTTAGGGAAATGGCTTGTTGTGTGACCCCCAATGATAATGTACATTCAGAAAAAAAAAGTTAGTAGAAAAATTTTAAAAACGGTTTTCAATCCCACTTTACTATTTTTGTACTCATCTTTAGTAAAAAAATTATTATTAAGCAAATCTTTTTGCTATTTACATTTTATAAATTACCAAATCCCACTTTACTATTTTTGTACTGATTTTTAGTAAAAAAGTTATTATTTAGCAAATCTTTTTGCTATTTACATTTTACAAATTACAGAGTTTTTACAGAATATTTACAAATTTTTGTTGCTAATTTCAGAAATCATTTTACAAATTTTTGAATACCAATTTGCTAAAATTAGAAAAAAATTGTACTAATTACTAATTGAAGGAAATGTCTTACAGCTACAAACTTAAATTGCCTTAAAATGTTACATAGATTAAAAAAAGGATCGGAAGTGAATATAACGACTCATGTCTAAAAATAGGAAATCCACTTAAAATAGCACTAAAAAGTTTTTTTAGTTCTTAAAATCAGCTGTAAAAACAATTAAAATTTGACCTTAAAAATAAAAAAACATATTAAAATATTTTTCAAAACAGAAATTACCAAATAAAAACAAAATGAATAATTTGCTTTAACATATTTTAAGGCTTTAAAGCCTTTGATTTTGTTTTAAATTTTGTATAAAATATTTTTTGAAAAAAATAAATAAAATAAAAAAATTTTAATGCCCGATAAAAAAAAAATAAATTTAAAATTTTGTACTAACATTCACAATATTAAGTAATTTTTTTTTTTGCTGATTTTAGCAAACCGGTTTTAAATTCCGCTTTACAAAAAGTTTACTGAAATTTAGTAGCGGCTACTAATTTTTTTCTACTAATTTTATTGTACTACACGTCAGCAGACATGTGTTGCTAAGATCAGCAAAAAATACCGCTGGACTCAAATTAGCGAAATTTCCTCCTTATAACAGCAAAATTTTCAGTTGCCATTACAGACTTCTTTTTTGGTGAGTGTACATGACGTATGATTAATATTAATTGTTAGGTTCTAATAGAAAACTTACAATTACTTGGTAAGGCGACAAAAATTAAGATAATTAAAATTGTTAGCAGTAAAGAATATTAAACGGAATGTAAAAAATGTTTAATTTATTTCAAAGCTTACAAAATATTGCTTTAAAAGTCAATTTAAATTTTTAATTTAAAAATTTTCATATGATTAATTCAGTAGTAATTTGATACTAATTCTTGATACTAATTCTTATAACTGGTTGCAATAAGATTATTGCTACTATATTGTGCTTGCTGCAATCGGGTATGGTTGTCACAACCAAGTTATTGGTTTTCTAATCATCAACATGGTCACTATCATTATTATTTAGCTAATATTTTATGATTGGCACCTTCTATTTTATATCATGATTGACTGTAACTATACTGTGGTTACAAAAATTCTGACTGTGAAAAAAATATGATAATTATGCAACGATAAAATGCTGGCAACAATAAATAAATAATTATACATCAAATAAAACATGATTTTAACATTTACAGCATAATATTGTCTTGTTTTCATAAATTTAAAAAATATGTTTATTAATTCATTTCTTGTAAAAAGTTCCCAAAATATTAATAAAATATTTTTTATAAGAAAAAGTCCGTAGAACACATGTTTTTTTTTTTTTTGTATGAAAAGGTTTCTTACACAAAATTATAAATAAATATTTATAAATTTATCTGATAAAAACATTTTAAGATTCTCAGAACTTTTCCTTAAACTAAAATTCTCAGATTCTAAAAACTGTTTCTTAAATAAAAGTTTATATATTAAAAAAAAAAGAAAGAAAAATTCATAGTTTCTAAAGAAAATACTTAGATTCTAAGGACTTTTTCTAGTAGAAATATTCTTAGATTCTAAAGACTTTTTCTGAAAGAAAAATTTCTAAAAACATTCTAAAAAAATCTTAAAAATGTCTAAGATTTTTTATTACAAAAAGTCATTAGAATTTTTAAAAAAAGTTTTAAGTATTTGTCTTAAAAAAAGTCCTCTGTTTTCTTGATAGAAAAGTTCTTAGAATTTATGATATTTTCCTTAACAATTTTCCTTCAAAAAGTCCTTAATATAATTTTTTTTAGAAAAAACATTTCTAAAGGAAATATTCTTAAATTTAAAAAGCTTTTTCATAATCTCTAAGAACTTTTCCTTTAAGAAATTTTCATAGATTATGGATCATATAATGATAATCCAGGAATCATAATATAGTTATGAGGGACAATAATATGATAACATTTTGAGAATACTATGATTACGTGCAATCCTATTATTATAAATTCAATATAACATGTTTATTCAGGACTATAATATGGTAATTTTTGAATCATAATATAACTAAAGAGACCATATAATGGTAAAAATATGGTTAGTTTATTATCATAATATAATCATACATATATATATATATATATATATAATTTTTTTGCGTGATGATACTTAAATTTGTTTTATTATAGACGACAGCTAATATTTAAGGTTAAAAAATTAAATTTTTAAATTTTAAAATTTTTTGCAATTAAAATTTTTTTTAAATTTAAATTTTTAGCTAGTTAAACAAAATATTTAGGCCTTTATTTATTTTTTCCCCTTAGCTCTAACCTCTTTTTAATGTCTTATTAATTTTTACTTTAAGAAAGAATGACTTTTAGTGTACAATTCAATCAAAATTTCAAAAATTTCTCGAAGGCGTATGATTAATATTAATTAAGACATTATTAAAGAAAACTTGCAATAACTTTTTTCCTAATGGCTAAAACTGAAAAATTTAAATTTTTTATAATAACTTGTATTTAAGACTATTGTTTTCCCCAAAATTCCTTTAAAATTCTTGTTGAATTTTCTTTAAAAAAAAAAAAAAAAATTCTATAGTTTACAAAAAAATTAATTTTAAAATTTTCTGTTGTATTATCATGATCTATTATATTTATATATAATGAATTATTCATAACTTTAGTAAAACAAAAATTTTTTGTGCTTTTATAAAACATACATTCGAATTTCTTTGCATTTTCTTTATGCTCTGCTGTTGTTTTGTCTTACAGTCAAGTTATATTTATGTCTAAAGTATTATAACAACAGCCTATACTTATTAAATATTCAGTTTTAGTTGAGAGTTTAAGAACGCGTAAAGTATGTTAGAAGATGATGACTAGCAAAAGGTTGCATATAAATATGGCAAACTAAGCAGACTTTTTCTCTTTGTATAGTTTAAAATATAATTAGGAAATATATACGTAGAAGCAGCTATAAGAAGAATAAGTACAAACAAAAAAAAATAAAACAGGGTTAAATATTCAACAATATTTAAATTAGCATAATATTAAAGAAATTTTATTTTTTTTGTTGTTGTTGTTTATATTCGAGAAAAAAAGTAGGGAATTTAAAATAAAATTTTAAAAGATTTGAGAAAAGAGACCTAGTAAAGAAAAGTAAAATAAGTTAAGTAGTTAAAATTGAAATAGGTTTTGTAAATTACACTAAATATAATTTGATATACACTTACCAAAAAAAAAGTCTGTAATTGTAACTGAAAATTTTGGTGTTATTACGGGAAATTTTGCTAATTTAAGCACAACAACACACACGCAATGAAAAAACATGGTTGAGGCAATCATATTCGAGGAGCAACATATATTTTTGGGTTTTTGGTTGTGCCAACCATGGTCGTACTATAATATGGTTATCATATTATGATAATAAACTAAGCATATTTTTACCATAATACGGTCCCTTTAGTTATATTATGATTCAAAAATTACCATATTATGGTCCTGAATAAATATGTTATATTGAATTTATCATAATATGATTGCACGTAATCATAGTATGCTCAAAATTTTATCATATTATAATCCAGAATAAACATGTTATATTGAATTTATCATTATACGATTGCACGTAATCATAGTATGCTCAAAATGTTATCATATTATTGTCCCTCATAACTATATTATGCTTCCTGGACTATCTTTACATGATCCATAATCTAAGAAAATTTCTTAACGGAAAAGTTCTTAGAAACTATGAAAAAGCTCTTTAAATTTAGGAATATATCCTTTAGAAATGTTTTTTCTATAAAAAAAAAAATATATTAAGGACTTTTTGAAGAAAAATTGTTATGGAAAATATCATAGATTCTAAGAACTTTTTTATCAAGAAAACTTTGATTCTGTGAACTTTTTTTTTAAGAAAAATACTTAAAACTTTTTTTTTTAATTCTAATGACTTTTTGTAATAAAAAATCTTTGACGTTTTTAAGATTTTTTTAGAAAGTTTTTAGAAATTTTTCTTTAAGAAAAAGTCATTGTAAAGACTATTTTTACTAGGAAAAAATCCTTAGAATCTAAGTATTTTCTCCAGAAACAATGAATTTTTTTTTCAAGGAAAGGCCTTAGAATCTAAGTTTGTTTGGAATATATAAACTTTCTAAGAAACAGTTTGAAGAATCTGAGAATTTTAGTTTAAGGAAAAGTCCATAGAATCTAAAAATGTTTTTATCAGATGAATTTATAAATATCTATTATTTTGTGTATTAAACCTTTTCATACAAAAAAAAAAAAATCATATTTTATACTTTTTCTTATAAAAAATATTTTATTAATAGTTTGGGAACTTTTTACAAGAAATGAATTAATAAACATATTTTTTTTTTTTTAAAAATTAAATATAATTGTTTTTATTGAAAAGAATTAAAAAATATAAAGTTTTTTAATAAAATCTTTTTGACAATGAATTAAATTTGCGAAAAACCTCTTTAAAAAAAATCTTCTAAAGCTAAAAAAAAAAAAATAACTGGATTTTAATGGGTCAATTGATGAAATATTTTAATTACATGTAAAAGATATTTTTCAGATTTGTCCAGATTTAGTAAACAATATATGATTGTTTTTTTTAAGACATTTTGTAGTAAAAACAAACTGATCAAATTTGGTTTTGATGAAAACAAGACAATATTATGACTGTAAATGTTAAAGTCATGTTTTATTTGATGTGTAATTATTTATTGATTGTTGCCAGCATTTTATCGTTGCATAATTATCATATTTTTTTACAGTCAGAATTTTTGTAACCACAGTATGGTTAGAGCCAATCATGATATAAAATAGAAGTTGCCAATCATAAAATAGGTAAAATATTTACTAAATAATGATGGTAGCGACCATGTTGATGATTAGAAAACCAATAACTTGGTTGTGACAACCATACCCGATTGCAGCAAGCAGTGATCATATTGAAACCATGTTTTTTCTCTGCGTGCATATCTGCTGACGTGTAGTACAATGAAATAAGTATAAAATTGAGTAGCCGCTACTAAATTGTAGTAAACATTTTGTAAAGTGCAATTTAAAATCTGTTTGCTAAAATCAGCAAAAAAATTTACTAAATATAATAAATATAAATACAAAATTTTAAATTTAATTTTTAGCGAGCATTAAAATTTTTTTATTTTTTTTTTTCAAAAAATATTTTAAACACAATTAAAAAAAAAAAAAAATCAAAGGCTTAAAAATTGGAAAAACACAAACGAATTTATCATTTTGTCTTAATTCGGTAATTTCTGTTTTGAAAAATATTTTAGTAATTTTTTTTTTTACTTTTAAGGTCAAATTTTTATTGTTTTAAGAGCTGATTTTTAGAACTAAAAAAACTTTTTAGTGCTATTTTAAGTGGATGTCCTATTTTCGGACATGAGTCGGTATCTTCACTTCCGATACATTTTTTTTAATCTATGTAACATTTTAAGGTAGTTTAAGTTTGTAGGTGTAAGTTTTAATTAGAAATAACATTTAATTTAATAGCCACTTTTTTAAAACTAGTATTTTTTTTTTGTTAATTTTAGCAAATCGGTTTTCAAAAATTTGTAAAATGATTTCTAAAATTAGCAACAAAAATTTGTAAATATTCTGTAATTTATAAAATGTAAATAGCAAAAAGATTTGCTAAATAATAATTTTTTTTCTAAAAATCGGTACAAGTAAAGTAAAGTGCGATTGAAAACTGTTTACAAATTTATCTACTAACTTTTTTTTCTGAGTGTATTGTCAAGCCTTAAGGTAACAAACTTTTGAAAATGCATTAAAAATATTTGATATTTAAAAAGTAATTAAACCTAAATTAGAGCTACTTAAATTGTGCTTCCAATTTCAAATTATTCAAATTCCATTTATTAAAATTATTGAAATTGCAATTTATTCAAACTCCAGTTAAAATCTACACCAAATCTTAGATTTGTTTATATTTCCCTTTTTAAATACAATCAAATCTATTCAAATTAATATACAGCAACCCCATTTTTAGTCTCCCTAAAAACCTTGAAAGGTTTTTCATCAATTTCATTTTAATTCATTAGAATAACTAGTTTTTTTTAAATACAGTTATTCAACATTTTTCTTTATAACCACATAATAATTATTATGTTGTACTTATGATAAATGTTTTATTAAAAAAAAAACTCTTTGTTTATGTTAATTACAAAACTATTTGTTGCTGTATTTTATCGGTATTTAAATTATTTATAAATAATATAAATTGTATTGTGAGCAAAAATAAATATTAATCAATTTATTTTATATAAATAACATTATTTTTACTCATTTGATTAAGTTTTAATTATAAATATACAAAAAAAAAAAAAAAAAAAAAGACGGGATTATATAAAAATTCAATTATATAACCATAGTTATATGGGATTATAGAAATTAAGTTAATTTTATTATATTTTCAAATATAGTTTTAAAATACCGAAGGCGATGACTTACAAATTCTGTTACCGGTACCTAAACCCATCAGCAGCTATCATAAGAAATGGCTGTAAAAAATGTAAAGTTTTATTAAACTCACATTTTTGTATGATATGATTTTTTTAATGAATTATTAAGACTATTTTTTATAAATATTCGTTTCCGATTATGACAATGAATATTTTCATTAAAGTTACATATATTTCAATCGATTTTTTAATTTCTCGAACTTTGAATTTTAGTGATTTTTTAATTTTATCAATTATTTTATTTTATTTCTACGATTTTTTTAATTTTAGCGATGTTTTCAAAGCGACTTTTTCATATTATTGTTTTTTTCTTTTTAGTGATTTTTTAATTTTTGAGATTGTCATTTTTGCACTTTTTGTATTTTAGGGATTTTTTCACTTGCAATTTTTTTATTTCAGCAATTTTTTTAATTTTTGTTAATTTTTTAAATTTATCGATTTTTTATTTTTTTACGGATATTTTTATTTTGGCAAATTTTTTTATAAAAAATTTTTTTATTTTAGCGATTTTTTATAAACAAGCCTTTCATTTTATATTTATAATTTTAGCGTTTTTATTTAAGAGATTTTTAAATTTTTCTTGGCGATTTTGAATATCTACGATCTAAATTTAGCGATTTTTTTATTTTTTGACGGAGTTTTTTATGTTGTCGATTTTTTTCTTAACAATTTTTTTATTTCAACTATTTTTTTTAGCGAATTTCATTTAAGCATTTTTTACATATTAGCGATTTTTTAATTTTGTTCGATTTTTAAATTTAGGCATTTTTTACTTTTAACGATTTTTTAGTTTTAGCATTTTTTTTCTTTTAGTGAAAGGGTTTGGCAATTTTTATACTTGGCGATTTTTTAAATTTAGCGACTTTAATTTTTTACGGAATTTTTATGTTTAGCTAGTTTCTTTATTAACAATTTTAATTTTTTTTTATTTTAGAGATATTTTTTATTAAAAATTTTTTTATTTATTTTATTTTAGAGATTTTCTTTATTAACAATTTTTTTTATTTTAGCGAACTTCATTTACGCAATTTTTTAAATTTAGCAATTTTTCATTTTAGCGATTTTTTCACATTAGTGATTATCTCAATTTAAGCTATTTTTTTAATTTTGGTCGATTTTTAAATTAGGACATTTTTTAATTTCAAGGTTTTTTTAAATTTTATTTTTTTTTCATTTTATTGATTTGTTTTCATTTTAGCGATTTTCGTTATTTGGTGATTTTTTAAATTTAGTGATTTTTTTATTTTTCTTGCGGATTTTTTATTCTAGCGAGTTCTTCTTTAACGATTTTTTTATTTCAACTATTTTTTTTAGCGAATTTCGTTTCAGCAATTTTTTCACTAGTGATTTTTTTATTGTTTTTTTTAGCGATTTGTGCGATTTTTATATTTAGGCATTTTTTCATATTAACGTTTTTTAATTTTAGCAATTTTTTTCATCTTAGTAATTTGTTTTTATTTTTTAGCGATTTTTTCATTTTAGCGATTTTTTTTATTTTTACAGTTTTTTTTTGTAGCGAGTTTTTATTTACAATTTAGTAATTTTTTTATTTTCATTTTTTTATTTTATTCTTTAACAATTTTAAATTTTTTGTTTTGTTATTTTTGTGTTTTTTACTTTTTAGTGAATTTCATTTTCGCAATTTCTTCATTTTAGCGATTTTTTCGCTTTAGTGATTTTTTTTATTATTTTTGTGTTCTTTTTTTATGGGATTTCATTTTCGCAATTTTTCATTTCAGCGATTTTTTCGCTTTAGTGATATTTTTTTATTTAAGCGATTTTTAATATTTGGCTGTTTTTTTAAATTTATTAATTTTTTATTTTTGGCGATTTTTTATTTTTTAGCAATTTTTTCGTTTTAACAACTTTTTTCATTTTAGAGACTCATTTTAGCGATTTTTTCCTTACAGCGATTTTTTTTATTTTAATTGTTGGTTTTACTAATTTTTTATTTTTGTAATTTTTTAAATTTTACCAATTTTTTCATTTTAGCGATTTTTTCATTTTAGCAATTTTTTCATTTATGCGATTTTTCGTTTTACCGATTTTTTAATTTTAACAGTTTTTCATTTTAGCGATTTTTTAAATTCAGCGTTGTTCTTTTCATTATATCGCTTATTCTGCAGTTTTCTAGTTAAACCTCAAAATTTTTAGCAGTATTTTTTTCGTTTAGGCGTTTTGTTTGGTAATTTTAATAATTTTGGCACTTATTATTTTCTTTCACTTTAGCATTTTTTTTAATTCGACCAGTCATTCAAAAGTGTTAATTTTAAGGCGCTTTTAAAGATATTTTTAATTCATTTTAGCCTTTTTTATTCAGGCGATTTATTTTTTGTTTAAGCGATTCTTTAAAATTCGAGAAAAAAATTTCTGCCGAGAAAAAAGATTCCTTGATAAATATTTGATTATAAAAATTACAGTGCATATGATTATTAATTCAGAAGCTGTGTGAAATAAACTTCTATATAATTGTTATTTTAAAATACATTTTAAACTTTCAAAATTTAATCCAAAGCGTAAAAATTTATCATCGATTCTTTTAATTTAGTTTAATGTTTAGCCTTTAACAAATGTGCAATTTTAATATTAAATAAATATTTAATATTCAACATTAAATAATACCATTGTAATATTATGCACATACAACATATACACATACATATAATGTAATTTAACAAACAATAATAATAATATTTAATTATAAATTGTAACAAACAATATACAGTTATATATAAACAACAACAATTTACAACAACAATTTAGTGTTATAAATTCAGGCATTTAAAAAAGTATACATGTGTATATAACATAATTAAAACTTTAAATGAAATCTGACGTAATTGTAAATCATAAACAGAATTTAATTACAAATGACATATTAAATTATCAAGAGATTAATATTTTAAATGAATGAAATTAAAATAAAAAAAAAGTAAATTTATGTTAAAAAAATCACAAACAAATTTAAAATTTTGTTAAACCCTCCTCCCGTATGATTATTATACCCTCCATCATATATGGTGAGGGTATATATCAGTTTGTCATTCCGTTTGTAGCAAAGGGTAAAAAATTTCGAATTAAATTTTTTTGACTACAATACAAAATATCGCAGGCACATTTTATACCTTACGCCATAATGGATTTCCTATAATTGACGTAGCGCTTATTAAACTTTATATTTATCGAACTATTTTTTTTTTTTTTTCACTTAATAAAAAAGTTTAAATTTGTATATGTCAAATAAAGTTTAAGCTAAAACTCCCATAAAATAAACTTACGACTTTTCAATTTTCCAATAAAAACAAGAAATGTAACTGTGATATTTTGTATTTTTGCATCAATTTCCTTAAATAATTTAATTTAAGAAGACAAAGGACCCCCAGTGTTCCTTAGCCATAGATGCCGCGTGTCACGAAGGGCGTCCCTTTTTGTAGTTCTCGCAAGCAGAACCGTTAATAAACTACGAAAAAGATCTGACTTTGTTACAATTTACATTACAGTACATTTTTTTTAATTTGTTAACATTTTTGCTAATGAAATTTAATTTATATTTTAAATATATGAAATTAGTATAATTCAAATTAATTTTAAGACGAAATTGTATAGCAAAAAGCTTGTTAAGAGCAGTGTCCTCACAAAGCGGAAGTCCTCCGAAAGTGGGAAAATACTTACACAATGAGTGTAAAGTACCTTTACCATAGGAGCAGGTTAAGGATAATTTTTACTTAAAAGAAGTGCTTTTTAACTTGATGTTAGAAAATATTTTCTTATTTTTAGGCATTTAAGTCCTAGTTTTTAGTTAAAAAAAATGAACTTAAATAAAATAAAATTTTTCTTAAAACTAAGGAAACATTTCCTAATTAATAGTAAAATTTACGATGATATATGAACTAATTAAGAGGAAATTTTGTAATTCCGAACAGAATTTTAGTTCTCAATAGTAAAATTTTTCTATAATTTAGAAATTTTGACCAAATATTAAGTAAAATTTGTTTCTAATTTCAAGGAAAACTTTTTTATGTTAAATATTGGTAAAAAGTGTCTTTGGCTCCGTTTTGTAATTCCGTTTGTAACATCTCGAAATATAGGTCTAAAACCCCAAAAAGTATAAATATTCGTGATCCTTATGCAATTTTAAGTCGATTTAGCGATGTTCGTCTGTCTGTCTGTTGAAATGGCGATCACGACGCGAAGACACAAGCGTGGGTGCCTATTTTTACCCAGATTATTGATCCTCCCGAGCAGTTTGGTATTGAAAATGAGCAAAATCGGTCCAGCGGTTAAAAAGTTATGAGTGAAAATGTGAAGATACCTCTAAATTTTCCATACAAATTGGTGTATTTTAGTACAATTTCATAGGAGCGACAGGTACAAAATATATTTTCTCATATTTTTTCATCAGTCGCTTAGAAATTAATAATATTTTGTATTCACCTCAAAAAATGTTTATCACCACTAAAATTTTTTTTCAACACAAAAAATTTTTTTCAAACCAAAAAATTTTTTTCACCTCAAAAATTTTTTTCACCTCCATAATTTTACTTCAAAAGTTTTTTTACATTATTTGTATCAAAACAGTAGAGAAGATTTTTTTAAGGATATTGGTGGAGGGTATTCAAAGATTCGGCACAGCCGAATTTAAGCCTTTTTTACTTGTTATTATTATTTTTTTTTGGTATATAAAGATTTTTCGTCATAAATTTTGTGTGTGTGTGTAGATAAATTAATGATTTAAACTGATTTGTGTTGTTGGCAATTAAGACTTTTAATAATATTATTGGGCTTTATTTGCTGCTTTAATATTATTATTTGTTACATTGATTTTATTATGCACAAAGGAAGTGATGAATTTTACCTTAAAACTTTTGCAAATTAAACTCATTACTTTAGGCGTTGACTTTTGCAATTAACTTGTTGTTCTTTGACATGCACTCTATTCAAATACATAAAATTCTCCAAAGACCTTAACCAATATGGTAAAATTTGCAATTACAGTTTAAACAGGGTTATACTAAAGAAAAAATGTGGAGGGGCCAATGTAGAACCTCAACAAATTTTTGGAGATACTATCTTTAAAATGACTTCGAAGAAGGCGTTGACAAGCCCTTTATTCAAATAAATAAAATTCTACAAAGAATTTGAATTTTGAATATAATCAGGGTTATACTTATGCCATCATTTTGCAAAACGCAACGCCTCACTTCACATAATTTTTTTTAAAGAAGTCGATTTTCTAAATCACTTGAATGAAGCAGGTGATTGCTCGCGTTGAAACAGCTGTTCGTTACGTTATTTGAAATTTTATACATACGCGCTGAAAAATTATTCTCTCGAGATGTCAAAATCATCACTTGAAATGTTTGAGCGTTGGTTTTAAAATTTTTTCAAACTATTTAAAAAAAGACACACAATTTGTAATTTGACATGGATTGGATTCTTCAGCATCCGAGGAAGGCGAGGTATCAAAAAGTAACGAGTACATTTTTTCTTTTTTATTTCCTTTTTACACAATTCTGGATACAAAACTATTTATAATCTTATACACAAAAAAAAAAAAAATTCAAATTGTTATTTTTTTTTTTAATTTAATTTTCAATCAGCTGTTAAAATTGGTGTTGCCAATAGCAAAAAAGTAGAAATAAATGTAACAAATCAAACATAAATTCCATATATTCTCACCAAAAAAAAGTGTATAATGGCAACTGAAAATTTTACTATTATTACGGGAAATTTTGCTAATTTAAGCCCAGCGGTAATTTTTTTTGTAATCTTAGCAACACGTGTCTGTTGATGGGTAGTACAATGAAATTAGTAGAAAAATTAGTAGCCGCTACTAAATTTTAGTATACTTTTTGTAAAGTGGAATTTAAAATCAGTTTGCTAAAATCAGCAAAAAAATGTACTAATTATTATTAATATTAGTACAATAAAATTAGTATAAAAAATTAGTAAGCGCTATTAAATTTTAGTAAATTGCTGTAATCTCAATGAATTGTAAAATTTGAATTTATAAAAAAAAATATTATAAAAATGCACAAATTAACTCAATTATTTTAAGATCCATTTGTTATACTTTAAAGCTGCTAATTTCTTCTGAAATTGCCTTACAAATTCGAATATAAAAATATATATTTTTTTATATCGAGCAATATTTTTTTTTGTTATTTTTTTCAAAAATATTTTAGACATAATCAAAAAAAAAATAAAATGTTAAAAAAATTGTAAAAACATAAACGAATTTATCATTTTGTTTTAATTTATTTCGTTTTGAAAAATATTTTTAGTAAAATTTTTGGATTTTAAGGTTAAATTTTAATTGTTTTAAGGGCTGATTTTTGAACTAAAAAGGTTTTTAGTGCTATTTTAAGTGGATGCCCTATTTTTTGACATGAGTCGGTTATGAAAAGTATCATAACTTTCGATCCCTTTTTTTAACTTATGTAAGATTTAAAAGGCAATTTAAGTTGTATGTCTAAGTTTTAATTATTAAAAATAATATTTCCTTCAATTCCACTTTTTTTAAAAATAGTAAATTCTTTTTGTTAATTTTAGCAAAACGGTTTTAAAAAAATTTGTAAAATGATTTCTGAAGTTAGCAACAAAAATTTGTAAATATTTTGTAAAAATTCGGTAATTTGTAAAATGTAAATGGTAAAAAAATTTGCTAAATAATATTTTTTTTTACTAAAAATTAGTACAAAAATAGTAAAGTGAGATTAAAAACTGTTTATAAATTTTTCTACTAACTTTTTTTCTGAGTGTAAAAAAATTTTCTAAATAATAATTTTTTACTAAAAATAAGTACAAAAATAGTAGTGGGATTGAAAAACGTTTATAAATTTTTCCACTAACTTTTTTTCTGAGTAAAAAAATTTTCTAAATAATTATTTTTTTTACTAAAAATTAGTACAAACATAGTTAACATAGGGATTGACAACCGTTTATAAATTTTTCCACTAACTTTTTTTTTCTGAGTGTAAAAAATTTTCTAAATAATAATTTTTTTTTACTAAAAATTAGTACAAGAATAGTAGTGGGATTGAAAAACGTTTATAAGTTTTTCTACTAACTTTTTTTTCTGAGTGTAAAAAAATTTTCTAAATAATAATTTTTTACTAAAAATTAGTACAAAAATAGTAAAGTGAGATTTAAAACCGTTTATAAATTTTTCTACTAACTTTTTTTTCTGAGTGTAAAAAATTTTCTAAATAATAATTTTTTACTAAAAATAAGTACAAAAATAGTAAATTGGGATCGTTTATAAATTTTTCTACTAACTTTTTTTCTGAGTGTAAAAAAATTTTCTAAATAATAATTTTTTACTAAAAATTAGTACAAAAATAGTAAAGTGGGATTGAAACCCGTTTACAAATTTTTCTACTAACTTTTTTTTCTGAGTTTAAACAATTTTCTAAATAATATTTTTTTTACATAAAATTAGTACAAAAATAGTAAAGTAGGATTGAAAACCTTCAATAAATTGTTCTACTAACTTTTTTTCTGTGTAAAAAATTTTTCTAAATAATAATTTTTTACTAAAAATTAGTACAAAAATAGTAAATTGGGATTGAAAAACGTTTATAAATTTTTCTACTAACTTTTTTTTCTGAGTGTAAAAAAATTTTCTAAATAATTTTTTACTAAAAATTAGTACAAAAATAGTAAAGTGGGATTGAAAACTGTTTATAAATTCTTCTACTAACTTTTTTTTTCTGAGTTTAAAAAATTTTCTAAATAATAATTTTTTTTACTAAAAATTTGTACAAGAATAGTAAAGTGGGAAAACCTTTTATAAAATTTTCTACTAACTTTTTTTTTCTGAGTGTAAAAAAATTTTCTAAATAATAATTTTTTACTAATAATAAGTACAGTAAACTGAGAGTTAAAACCGGTTATAAATTTTTCTACTAACTTTTTTTTCTGAGTGTAAAAAAATTTTCTAAATAATAATTTTTTACTAAAAATAAGTACAAAAATAGCAAAGTGGGATTGAAAACCGTTTATAAATTTTTCTACTAACTTTTTTTTTTGAGTTTAGTTTGTCTTCTGGTTCATTTCGTTTTTCAAAGTTTCTGAAATCAACTGTAGGTTTGAAGGCTTGGAAATTAAAAATTTTATACAAAACTACAGTGCGTATGATTAATATTAATTCAGTTAATATTTTAAAATAATCTCTTGTAACTATTTTAAATTGCCAGCTATTAAAATTATTTTAACTATATTTGAAAGACAGCATGCATGTTAAGGCATAACATTAGGACTTTTGCCTTTTCTAAGGCCTTTTTGTATTATAACCTTTTTACATCTCCTCTTTTTAACCTCTAACTGCATTGCATTTCTACTATTACTATTTACTGAAACAAATTGTTTACTTTAAGGTTACAATTAATACTACTTACTACCTGCATGCGTAGACAAATGTTTGTTGTTGCACTAACTTGTATTTTTTCTACTACTGGTAGCTGTTGTCTAAAAACCAACACTCATTTTTCACTTAATGTCTTTTCTAATTTGTGGCTGCAAATGTAATTTAAAATTTTTCCAACTCTTATTTTACCTCAATCAATGTATGTGTATATTTTCATTTATATACAATGTAGTTTATACACTAAAAAAAAATAGACATGAACTAAAATGTAATAAAAAATTTCCTTCAAAATAGTTTATAAATTGTCCTCAATTTAAGTAAAATTTTATTAAAAAATTTTCTTAAAAAGAATAAAAATTCCTAGGTTTAAGAAAAAACGAAATAGTTTATGTATTTTTCCTAAGTAATATTTTTTGATTTTAGAAAAAAACAAGTCAATTAAATAAAAATTTATTAATTTTATGAAAAACATCTTAGTTTCAAGAAATTTGCATATTCAAATGTAATAAAATTAAATGTAGTTAAAAAAAAATTTAGGACATAATTTACTCCCATTTAGTTCAAAAAATGTGTCTAACTTAAATCGAGAAAGTACTTGAACTTAATGTGTGTTCATTTTTAGTTTGCGAGTAGTAGTGAACTAAATTTTAGTAAGCCATTTCCTAATTCAGTTTTTAAGTATACCACTTTCTAATTTTGAAAAATTGTTTTCTAATAATTAGTTCAGACAATTAAAAACAAAAAGTAATACATTTTTTCCTATGTAATAATAAAAATTTACTTGATTTTAAAAACTGATGAACTGTTTCTAAGGAAAATTTTCATGCAAGTTAGTTCAGATAAATTTTAAAAATTTTAATAAAATATTCTTCTTTTTAAGTAAAAGTTTTCTAATTTTTAAAAAATAATAAAATTTGGTTTAGGATTTTTTTTGTTGTTGGAAAACGTTTAAATTATTTTTAATATTCTATTAAAAAAAAAAAAATAAATAAAAAACAAGCCTGTTAGTTTTCCTAATTTTCAAGAAAAAACATTATTATTAAATAAAAGAAATTAAAATAACCATTTAAAAAAACTATCGTGCATGATTGTAATTTTTGGTTCGTGATTGTGCGTGAGCGTGAGTCAAAAATCTCTCACGTGCCCATCTCTATTCTTAACAGCCTTAAATATTGAACTTAAAGTAGCTTAAAATATATTTTAAAATTTTGTTAGCAAATTTCGAATTAAATTTGTTTGCTGACTACAATACAAAATATCGCCAGCACATTTTATACATTACGGCATAATGGATTTCCTATTATTGACGTAGCGCTTATTAAACTTTATATTTATCGAACTATTTTTTTCACTTAATAATAAAAAAGTTTAAATTTGTATATGTCAAATAAAGTTTAAGCTAAATATCCCATAAAATAAACTTATGACATTTTTCCATTTCTTAATAATTGTTATTATATGTATAAACTGAAGTATAACTGTGATATTTTGTATTTTTGCAACAATTTCCTTAAATTAGTTAATTTAAGAAGACAAAAGACCCCCAGTGTTCCTTAGCCATAGATGCTGTGTGTCACTTAGGGGTCCCTTTTTTAGTCTTTCGAGAAGAACCATTAGGTAACTACTTAAAGGATCTGACTTTGTTACAATTTATTACGTTTCAGGATAACCTGCAGTACATTTTTTTTAATTTGTTAACCTTTTTGCTAATGAAATTTAATTTATATTTTAAATACATGAAATTAGTATAATTCAAATTAATTTTAAGACAAAATTGTATAACAAAAAGCTTGTTAAGAGCAGTGTCCTCACAAAGCGGAAGTCCTCCGAAAGTGGGAAAATACCTACTCAATGAGTGTAAAGTACATTAAAATATATGGTAAAATATATTACCTTTACCATAAAAGCAAGATAAGGATAATTTTCACTTAAAAGAAGTGCTTTTTAACTTGATGTTAGAAAATATTTTCTTATTTTTAGGCATTTAAGTCCTAGTTTTTAGTTAAAAAATAATGAACTTAAATAAAATAAAATTTTTCTTAAAACTAAGGAAACATTTCCTAATTAACAGTAAAATTTATGATGATATATGAACTAATAAAGAGGAAATTTTGTAATTCCGAACAGAATTTTAGTTCTCAATAGTAAAATTTTTCTATAATTTAGAAATTTTGACCAAATTTTAAGTAAAATTTGTTTCTTAATTTCAAGGAAAACTTTTTTATGTTAAATATTGGTAAAAAGTGTCTTTGGCTCCGTTGTCATTTCAATTTTTCCGCGCCCCGGTAGGCTAGTTGGTAAGCTATATCAGTGCGGGGGTCGTGGGTTCGATTCCCACCAGAGCCTCTGGTCTGTTTTCGCTACAACGAGCCAAAAGCCTTTGTTGCTAGTGCTCGGTTAAAGTATTAAGATATAATTTGTAATTGAATTTAATTCTTTAGAATTTTTTCACTTTAATAAGTTAAGTTTTCTAAATGATAGTTAAATTCTTTTGAGTGTACTCATTTAGTTGTTGCAGTTGTTTACCTATGCTTTTAATTTAAATTTGTTGTTGTTGTTTTAACTTTTGTTATATGTGTTATTGGAGCGTTAATTTGCTAAATCATACTTCTACATGAATGACAGGGTTTTAAAAATACGTTTTTCGACGACCATATGTCCTCCTACACTTTTCTATTTGCAGTTTTGTTGTTGTTGTTGCCATTACTATTGCATTTTTGCTACCTTTTACAAATTATTTGCTATGGTTTCTGCTGTTTTTTTTTTTTTTTTTTTTTTATAAAATTGCTGTCGTTTTACTTTGTTATAGAAAGACCAAAATTGATTTTGGCATTGATTTGATGGAAATTTGATTGAATTTTTGTGAGTGTTTTTTTTTTTGTTTTGTTGGTATTTATAAGTGTTGAGTTTAATAGGTTTTGTGCGATGATGATGATGATGATGGCCGATGATTTATTATAAATAAAATAGTTTTCCATGGTAAATTGTAAATGCGTTTTTTTTGTCATTGTTGGTTTAAAAATTAAAAACTATTGAAATTAATTGTTAAATACTTTGAATTAAACATTTATTTGGAAATGGAAAATTTTGTGATTTAATATTTTAAGGTTTTTTTTTTTTTTTGCAGAAATAACAGCCCATCTAAAAATCGAAATATATATGAGCATACATGATCATACATGGGCCTGTATATGATCATACATGGGCCTGTATATGATCATACATGGGCCTGTATATGATCATACATGGGCATACATGGTCATATACGTCCATACATTGTTCAATATATGACCATACATGATCTCATATATGATCATATATCTTCGGGTCCGAAATTTGAGGGTATATGGACGTATATGATCATATACGAGCATACAAGAATAATATATGAGCATGTATGATAATATATGCACATATATCACCATATACCCTCAAATTTCGGATCCGAAGATATATGGTCATATATGAGATCATGTGTGGATGTATATGACCATGTATGCCCATGTATGATCATATACAAGCCCATGTATGATCATGTATGCTCATATATATTTCGATTTTTACATGGGAGTTTAAATATAATTGTAGTATATTTTGTTTTATATATGATTTAAGGTCAAAAGTGGGATCTTTTGATTGCTTTTTATTAGTAAAAGTTTAAAAATTGTTATGAATTAATATCAATCATACGTCCCGGGGTTTTAAAAATTAAAAACTTTAATTTTTAGCTTACTTTGAAAAAAAAATTGATTAGATTTTTAAATAATTATTTAAAAAAAAATAAAAGCCACTAAACACAGTGGAAGCACCTACAATGGACAGCTAAAATTACTATAAATTTGACTGATAAAGGGAAATGTCCGTTTATACGAAATTCTAATAAAAACAAATAAATTTGTTCTAGAATAATAGTCTTAAAACTTATTCAATTTCTTACACTACACCAAACAATGATCTAGAATTTAGAAAAATTAACATATTTGGAGGAAAAATTGACATGAAAACGGCGCCAGACACTTTTTACCAATATTTAATAATATTTTCCTTGAAATTAAGAAACAAATTTTACTTAAAATTTTTTAAAAATTTCTAAATTATAGAAAAATTATACTACTGAGAAGTAAATTTGTATTAGAAAACAGTAAAATTATCTCTTAATTAGTTCATATATCATCTTAAATTTTATTGTTAGTTCGGAAATGTTTCCTTGGTTTTAAGAACAATTTTATTTTATTATTTAAGTAATAATTTTAGAAAAATTTACTAATTTGGAAGAAAAATTTACATGAAAACGGTGCCAAAGAAACTTTTTTACAAAAATTTAATAAAATTTTCCTTGAAAATAAGAAACAAATTTTATTTAAAATTCGGTCAAAATTTCTAAATTAAAGAAAAATTTTACTATTGAGAACTAAATTTTTATTTGAAAACAGCAAAATTTTTTCCTAATTAGTTTATATATCATCTTAAATTTTACTGTTAGTTAGCAAATGTTTCCTTGTTCTAAGTAGTAATTATTTTTACTAAAAACTAGGATTTAACTACCTAAAAATAAGAAAATATTTTCTAACATCAACATCAACACCAAAAAAAAAAAAAAAAAAAAAAATAACTAGAATTTAGAATAATAAACTTATTTGTAGCAAAAAATTGACATGAAGACGGCGCCTTAGACACTTTTTACTAAAATTTAATAAAATTTTCCTTGAAATTAAGAAACAAATTTTAGTTAAAATTTTGTCAAAATTTCTACATTATAGAAAAATTTGTCTTATCGAGAACTAAATTTTTATTAGAAATTATAGAAAAATTTCCTCTTAATTAGGTCATATACCATCTTAAATTTAATTTTAATTAGTAAATGTTTCCTTGGCTTTAAGAAAAATTTAGTTCATTAGATAATTTTTTTTACTAAAAACTAGGACTTAACTTCCTAAAAATAAGAAAATATTTTCTAAAAGCACTTTAAATCGCACTTCTTTTAAGGGAAAATTATCATAAAATTTGATAACAAAATTTCTTATAAATATATATGAAACTGTTTCTAAGGCATATGTAATATATTTGACCATATATTTTAAAGTACCTTACACTCATTGTATATCTTCCCACTTTCGTAAGGACACTGCTCTTAACAAGCTTTTTGCCATACATTTTTGTCTTTAAATTAAACTGAATTTTACTAAATTCATGTATTTGAAATATAAATAAAACTTCATTAGCAAAAAGGTAAACAAATAATAAAAAAAATGTACTGCAGGATACCCCGAAACGTAATTAATTGTGACAAAGTCAGAATCTTTTCGTAGTTAATTAATGGTTCTCCTTGAGAGAACTACAAAAAAGGGACCCCCTAAGTGACACACGGCATCTATGGCTAAGGAACACTGGGGGTCCTTTGTCTTCTTAAATTAACTAATTTAAGGAAATTGTTGCAAAAATTCAAATTTCACAGTTTCTTGTTATTATTGGAAAATGGAAAAATGTCATAAGTTTATTTTATGACATTTTTAGCTTAAACTTTAATTGACATATACAAATTTTGACTTTTTTTTTATTATCGAGTGAAAAAATAGTTTTAGTGCCTTCGATAAATATAAAATTTAATGGGCGCATCGTCAATTATAGGAAAGGCATTTTGCCGTTTAAAATGTGCTTGCGATATTTTGTATTGTAGTCAGCAATTATTACATAAGGGCGTAAATTCGAAATTTTTTACCTTTTGCTAACAAAATTGTAAAATATCTTAAATTCAATATTTAAGACTGTTAAGATTGACTCACGAATCAAAAATTACAATCATGCACGATAATTATTTTTAATGGTTACTTTAATTTGTTTCCTTTAATAATATTTTTTCTTTAGAATTATAAAATTAACTTGCTTGTTTTTAATTTAATAATTTTTTTTTTAAAAAATATTGAAAATAAGTTCAACGTTTTCCCACAAAAACAAAATTTTTCCTCGATTTAAGAAAAATTTACTCAAGTTTATTTTAATTTATCTGAATAAATTTAAAGGAAAAAAATTATATACCTTAGGTTATTATTTCCCAAACATCAGTTTCTAAAGACAAATAAATTTTTAATATTACATAGAAAAAAATTTATTACTTTTTGTTTTTAGTTGCCTGAACTAATTTTTAGAAAACAATTTTTTAAAATTAGAAAGTGGTAGACTTAAAAACTAAATTTTGAAATGGCTTTCTAAAATTTAGTTAATTTTACTATTCGCGAAAAAAATGGACACAAATTAAGTTCAAGTACTTTGTCATTTTAAGTTATACACATTTTTTGAACTAAATGGGAATAAATTATGTTCTAAAATTTCTTTTTGAACTAAACTTAATTTTATTACATTTTAGTATGAAAATTTCTTAAAACTAAAATATTTTACCTAAAAATTGATAAATTTTTATTTATTATATTTGTTTTTTTTTCCTAAAATCAAGAAATATTACTAAAAAAAATATGAACTATTTCTGAGTATATAAACTATTTCGTTTTTTCTCAAACTTAAGAATTTTTATTCTTTTTAAGAAAATTTTTCTAAGTTTTAATAAAATTTTTCTTGCAATTGAGGACAATTTATAAACTATTTCGAAGAAAATTTTTGATTACATTTTTTCATGCCTTATTTTTTTTGAGTGTTTACATACCCTTATCCGGAAACTAGTAGCTTTTGAAAACCACTAATATTTGCTTATCAAATTGCATATAAATTTTGAATCAAAATCTTAAAAAGTAGTATTTGGTTGTAGTGCATATAAAGCTTTTTTTATTGCGGCTTTTATTTTTTATTTTTTTAAGATTTGTTTAAAAATCTTAATAAGTTTTTTTTCATTTAAGCTAGAAATCAAAAAGTTTAATTTTTGATACTACTGGGAGCAAATTTTAAACTTTTTCTAATTACTTTTTTGTAGGACTCTCTATGTAACACCATACTGTTCACAGATTACACGGTTTACAGATCACAGTTCTGGCCTTTAATCATACAATATATAAAACACATTAAATATTTTTTTTTTGTAAATTTTGTTAATTTTTGTAATTTTTATCACTGCAGAAAAAAAACTTTAATATCATTATAATTATTAATTAAAAGTTAAAACAATTTATATATTAATCATACGCCTTGTATGGCAATCAAAAAATATTAATCATACATTAAATACATTATTGCTTATTTTTTATATATTCAACCATATTTAATTTATATTTTAACCATAAAATATTAACTTTTGCATTATTAAAACAAAAAAAAAAAAAAACCCTACCCACTCCTATTTGTTAAAAGAAAACCATAATTGTTCCAGTATTCACAATGTCATAAATGTTCAACACTAATGATAATGGCGCCTTATATTCCAACACAGATCTTCCCTCATTATAGGAAAAAAACGAATACAATGCCACAACTTTTAATGGCTTCTTCTGTTTCAGAGAAAAGCCGGTTACTGGATGGTTGCATTTAATTGCTTTTATATTAAAACAAAAAAATATATGAACAAATATTATACAAAAAGTAGGAAAAAATTATGTACATTACAATGCAACAAACATTAATTAAAAATTAAATGACCATGAGCTGGTTTATTATGAGACAATAAAATAATGATTATGAATGTTAAATGAATAAAAAAAAAATTAAATTATATTAAAAAAAGGATGTCCCAAAGCTATAAGGGATTTAAGAATTTGCTAAATATCTAGAAAAGTAAAAAATGTAGAATAAAATTTTAAAGATGTAGAATACAATTGCAAGAAACAAAAATTGTTTTCTATTTAAAATATTTTTTTCCTTAAGGTTGAAGAAGACCCCTTAACATACCTTCCTTGGTAGTTGTAAATATTTATTTAAATAGGTTTTGCCAAGAAACTGTAGAAAAAAGACATGAACTAAAAATTTATACAAAATTTCCTTTAAAATCGTTTAGAAATTTTCCTCAATTTAAGTTAAAATATTATTAAAACTTAGAAAAAATTTTCTTAAAAAGAATAAAAATTCCTATGTTTGAGTAAAAACGAAATAGTTTATATCTTTCCGATGTATACGTATATTAAATAAAAATTTATCAATTTCTAAGATAAACATCTTAGTTTTAAGAAATTTGCATACAAAAATGTAGTATAACTAAGTTTAGTTCAAAAACTACCACTTTCTAGTTTTTAAGAATTGGTTTTTAGTTTTTAGTTCAGGCAATTAAAAATAAAAAGTTATAATATTTTCCTATGTAATAATAGAAATTTGTTTGGTTTTAGAAATTGATGAACTATTTCTAGGGAAAATTTTCAAGCAACTTATTTTAATAATTTTAATAAAATATTATTTTTTTTTTTGTTCAAGTCAAAAGTTTTTTAACTTAAATAAATTAAAAAAAAAAAAATTTTTTTCTTAAATCGAGGAAAAATTGTTTTTTGTGGAAAACCGTTTAACTTATTTTCATTATTTTTTTTAAATAAAATACTAGTAAAATTTCATAATTAAAAAGAAAAAGATATTATTTCAGGAAACAAATTGAAGTATCCACTAAAAAAAATTATCGTGCATGCACTCAAAAAAAAAAAAAAAAAACATGAACTAAAAATAAATCCAAAAATTTTTTTTAAATAGTTTTATCAACTTTCCTCAATTTAAGTCAAATTTTATTAAAACTTGGAAAATTTTTCTAAAAAGAAAAAAATTCCTATGTTTGAGTAAAAACGAAGTAGTTTTATACTCAGAAATAGATTAAATGTTTCCTAAGTAATATTTCTTGACTATAGGAAGAAAAAAACAAATATATTAAATAAAAATTTATGAATTTTTAAGAAAAACATCTTAGTTTTAAGAAATTTGCATACTAAAATATATTAAATTATGTTTAGATAAAAAAAAAAAATTAGAAAATAATTTCCTGCCATTTAGTTCAAAAAATGTGTCTAACTTAAAATGAGAAAGTACTTGAACTTAATGTGCGTTGATTTTTATTTTGCGAGCAGTAAAATGAACTAAATTTCGGAAAAACCATTTCTAAATTTAGTTTATAAGTCTATCACTTTCTAAGTTTTAAGAATTTTTTTCTAATAAATAATTTATAATTTCTTTCCTAATATAAAAATAATTAAAAATTTATTTGATTTTAGAAACTAATGAACTATTTCTAGGGAAAATTTTCATAAAATTTAGTTCAGATACATTTTAATAAAATATTTTTTTTTTTTCAAATAAAAGTTTTCTAATTTTTGGGAAATATTAAACTTAGGTATAGGATTTTTTGCTAAAAATTTTATTTGGATAAATTAAAACAAAACGAGTAATTATTTTTTAAATGAAGAAAAAATTTAGTTTTTGTGAAAAACTTTAACTTATTTTTAATATAAAAAAACTAGTAAAATTTCATAATTAAAAAGAAAAATACATTTTTTCATGCACTCAAAAAAAAAAAAAAAGACATGAACTTAAAATAATTCCAAAGTTTCCTTTAAATAGTTTAAAAACTTTCCCCAATTTAAGTAAAGTTTTATTAAAACTTAAAAATATTTTTTTAAAAAGAATAAAAATTCGTATGTTTGAGTAAAAATTAAATAGTTTGATTTTAGGATAAAAATTTATCAAATTTTAAGGTAAAACATTTTAGTTTAAAGAAATTTGCATACTAAAATATAATAAAACTAAGTTTAGTTAAAAAAAAATTAAAACATAATTTACTTCCATTTAGTTCAAACTTAAAATGAGAAAGCACTTAATGTGTGTTAATTTTTCTTTCACGAGTAGTAAAATAAACTAAATTTTAGAATTGACATTTCTGCATTCAGTTTTTAAGTCTACCACTTGCTAATTTTTAAGAATTGTTTTCTAAAAATTAGTTCAGGCAACTAAAAACAAAAAGTAATACATTGTTTTTCTATGTAATAATAAAAATTTATTTCCTTTTAGAAACTGATGAACTTTTTATAAGGAAAATTTTCATGCAACTTAGTTCAGTTAAATTTTAAAAATTTTAATAAAATATTTTTTTTTCAAGTAAAAGTTTTCTAATTTTTGAGAAATAATAAACTTAGGTATAGAATTTTTTGCCTGAAAATCTCTTCAGATTAATTAAAAAACGAGAAAAATTTTCTTAAATCCAGGAAAAATTCAGTTTTTGTGGGAAATCGTTTAACTTATTTTCAATATTTTTTAAAAAAAAAAACTAAATTAAATTAACAAGTTGATTTTTCTAATTTAAAAGAAAAATATATTATTTCACGAAACAAATTAAAGAATCCACAAAAAAAAAAAAAAATATATGGTGCATGCTTGTAATTTTTGGTTCGTGATCGTGCGTGAGCGTAAGTCAAAAGTTGCTCACGTCCCCATCTCTAATCTTAACAGTCTTAAATATTGAACTTAAAGTACCTTAAAATATGTATGAAAATGTATTTTTAGTCTGGTTCAAGATCATAGAAAATTTGTTTCAAATGAAAAATGTTTTCTTCTTATTATTTAGTAATCATGAAGAATACGCAGAAAAAGTTATTATACACAAGCTGAATGGAATACATTTTCTGGTCCGCCACGATCTTCATCAACATTCTTCGTGTCCTTGAAAGTGCTTATTGTAAATATCTCTATTTAACTCATAAATCAAAGGAAAAAGCTATTTATGCTAACATACAGTTGGAAGTTTTTAATTATTGAGCTTAGATGAAATTCACTTATTATTTTTGTATTTTTTACATAGCTTAAAATATATTTTAAAAGATCAAAAATTTTCAATTTGCGCTTTTATATAATAATTTTGTTTGCTGACTTTAATACAAAATATCACAGGCACATTTTATACATTACGGCAAAATGTTTTTCTTATTATTGACGTAGCGCTTATTAAACTTTATATTTATCGAAGGAACTAAAACTATTTTTTTTAAGTTAATAATAAAAAAGTCAAAATTAAAGTATAAACTAAAAATGCCATAAAATAAACGTATTGCAACAACTTCTTTAAATTAGTTAATTTAAGAAGACAAAGAACCCCCCAGTCTTCCTTAGCTGCAGATAGCGTGTGTCACTTAGGACGTCCCTTTTTGTAGTTCTCTCTAGGAGAACCATAAAGTAACTACTTAAAGAATCTGATTTTATCACAATTTATTACGTTTCAGGATATCCTGCAGTACATTTTGTTTTAATTTTTTACCTTTTTGCTAATGAAATTTAATTTATATTTTAAATACATGAGTTTAGTATAATTCAATTTAATTTGAAGATGGAAATGTATTGAAAAAAGTTTGTTAAAAGCAGTGTCCTCACAAAGCGGAAGTCCTTCGAAAGTGGGAAAATACACAATGAGTGTAAAGTATTTTAAAATATATATTACTTTTGCCATATTCATATTTCATATTCATATTTCATATTTATTAGACAATTTTTTATCAAATTTAAGATAATTTTTACTTAAAAGAAGTTTTATTTAACTTGTTGTTAGATAATATTTTCTTATTTTTAGGTAGTTAAGACCTAGTTTTTAGTAAAAAAAAAATATCTAATGAACTAAAATAAAATAAAATTTTTCTTAAAACCAAGGAAACATTTCCTTACTAAAAGTAAAATTTAAGATGACATAAGAACTAATTAGGAGGAAATTTTACTGTTTTCTAATAAAAATTTAGTTCACAATAGTAAAATTTTTCTATTATATAGAAATTTTGATCAAATTTTAAGTAAAATTTTTTTTCTTAATTTCAAAGATAATTTTATTAAATTTTAATAAAAATGTCTCGCCGCTGTTTTGATTTAAATTTTTTCTGCAAATAAATTAATTCTTCCTAACTAAAATTTTGCTATGTTTTCTAATAAAAATTTAGTTCTCAATAGTAAAACTTTTCTATAATTTAGAAATTTTAAACAAATTTTAACTTAAATTTGTTTCATAATTTTAAGGAAAATTTTATTAAATTTTAGTAAAAAATTTCTTTTGGTGCCGTTTTGATTTTAATTTCTTCTACAAATAAGTTAATTTTTCTAAATTCTAGGTTGTAAAGCTAACCATTGATTTTAAAGATTTGGTACAGCTTTAAAAGTCATATATGAATAAAACTGTTTTACCACAATTGTTCTGACAATTAAAATTATTGACAGTAAATAAATTTACAGCATGTTAACTATACATGCTGCTTATAACAACTTAAGATTAATAGTGATTCAAATAATTTAAAGAAAACAACAACACTAATTTATGAAGCAAAAGAAAATTAAGCAAATTTTAAAATAAAAAATTATAAAATCTTAGACCATTTTATGTATGAAAATACATTTTATACATAAAATTTTAAATTTTATTTATATCATCTTTTTAAATTAATAATATTTTATTGTTGAGTCATTAGTTGGCAACATTACACTTGCAATAACAGCAAAATCGCTCAACATCATTCTTTAGTATTAACAACAACAGTAGACTATTTCAATATACATATGTATTATAAACCTCTAGTATAATCCCTTTTAAAACATTTATACAAATGATCATATACCAATACTATCGTAGTATAGTACATCAAAAAGGCATACCATAGCACTCATATCAAATTCATGTAATAATTTATCATTGTCATGTACAGTTTATATACCCTCGAGAGATTCCTATTTGTTGTCGTTATGTTGTTGATTTTTTTTTTTTTGTATTTTGTATTTTCTATATGATTATTAAAATCTATAAAATGAGAAAGTAATTTAAAAAGGAAAAAGGTGTAAAATAGGTATTTAAATAATTTATATTTTTTTACAAAGTTTACCATAAATTTAAACATGTTTTGGTAATGAAGTAATTAAAGATTTTAAATTAACTAGAATTTGGAAAAATATATTTATTTGGAGAAAAAATTTAAGTAAAAACGGCACCAAAGACACTTTGTACCAAAATTTTATAAAATATTCCTAGAAATTAAGAAAATAATTTTACTTAAAATTTGGTCTAAATTTCCAAATTATAGAAAAATTTTACTATTGAGAACTAAATTTTTTTTAGAAAACAGAGCCAAATTTCCTCCTTATAAGTTAATATATTTTATATATTATCTTAATATATTTTACTGTTCGTTAGGAAATCTTTCCTTGATTTTAGAAAAATTCTATTTTATTTAAATTCATTAGATATTTTTTTTTTTTTACTAAAAACTAGGACTTAACTGTCTAAAAATAAGAAAATATTTTCTAACATCAAGTTAAATAGCACTTCTTTTAAGTGAAAATTATCCTTATCCTGCTTCTATAGTAATGCTAATATATTTTACCATATATTTTAAGGTACTTTACACTCATTGTATAAGTATTTTCAACTTTCGGAGGATTTTCGCTTTAAGAGAACACTGCTTTTAAAAAGCTTTTTAATATTTTGTCTTTAAAATAAATTGAATTATACTAAACGCATGTATTTAAAATATAAATTAAATTTCATTAAAAAAAGGTACACAAATTAAAAAAAATGTACTGCAGGATATCCTAAAACGTAATAAATTGTAACAAAGTCAGATCCTTTTTGTAGTTAATTAATGGTCCTCCTCGAGAGAACTACAAAAACGAACGCCCTAAGTGACACCCGGAATCTGTTGCTTAGGAACACTGGGGGTCCTTTGTCTTCTTAAATTATTTAATTTAAGGAAACTGTTGCAAAAATACTAAATATTACAGTTACATTTCTTGTTATTATTGAAAAATGGAAAATTGTTATAAGTTTATTTTATGTTATTTTAAGCTTAAATTTTAATTGACATATAATTTTTTTTTATTAACTAAAAAAATAGTTTTAGTCCCTTCGTTAAATATTAAGTTTAATAGGCTCAACGTCAATTATAGGAAAACCATTATGCCGTATAAAATGTGCTAGCGATATTTTTTATTGTAGTCAGCAAACAAATTTATTACATAAAAGCGAAAATTCGAAATTTTTTACCTTTTGCTAACAAAATTTTAAAATATATTTTTAGCTACTTTAAGTTCAATATTTAAGACTGTTAAGATTGGAGATGGGCACTAAAGCGATTTTGGTCTCACGCTGACGCACGATCACGAACCAAAAATTGCAATCATGCACGATATTTTTTTTTTATTTTAAGTGGATTCTTTAAGTTGTTTCCTGAAATAATATCTTTTTCTTTTAAATAACGTCTTTTTCTTTTAATTTAACTAGTTTGTTTTTAATTTATTGTTTTTTTTTTGGAAAAAAAATTAAAAATATGTTAAACTAAATTTTTCCTCGATTTAAGAAAAATTTACTCAAGTTTATTTTAATTTATCTAAAGAAATTTTTAGGAAAAAATCCTATACTTAAGGTTATTATTTCTTAAAAATTAGAAAACATTTACTAAAAAAAAATATATATTTTATTAAACTTTTAAAATTTATCTGAACTAAAATGCTTGAAAATTTTCCCTAGCAATAAATAGTCAATCAAATAAATTTTTATTATTACATAGAAAAAAATTTATTACCTTTTGTTTTTAATTGCCTGAACTAATTTTTAGAAAACAATTCTAAAAAAAAATTATAAAGTGGTAGACTTAAAACTGAATTTAGAATTTGCTTACTAAAATTTAGTTAATTTCACTATTCGCGAAAAAAAAGTGAACAAACATTAAGTTCAAGTACTTTATCATATTAAGTTAGACACATTTTTGAACTAAATGGGAGTAAATTATGTTCTAGTTTTTTTTTTAACTACATTAAGTTTTATTATATTTTAGTATGCAAATTTCTTTAAACTAAAATGTTTTACTTAAAAATTGATAAATTTTTTTATAATATACTTGTTTTTTTTTCCTATAATCAAGAAATGTTACTTAGTAAAGATAAGAACTATTTCGTTTTTACTTAAACATAGGAATTTAATTCTTTTAAGAAAATTTTTCCAAGTTTTAATAAAATTTTACTTAAATTGAGAAAAATTTTTAAACTTCTTTAAAGGAAATTTTGGATTAATTTTTAGTTCATGTCTTTTTTTTTTTTGAGTGTACCTAAAGTTATTATTTCTCAAAAATTATAAAACTTTTACTTGAAAAATGTATTCTATTAAAACTTTAAAAATTTATCCCTAGTAATAAATAGTTCATCAGTTTCTAAAATCAAATAAATTTTTATTATTACATAGAAAAAAATTATTACTTTTTGTTTTTAATTGCCTGAACTAATTTTTAGAAAACAATTCTTAAACAATAGAAAGTGGTAGATTAAAAAACTGAATTTAGAAATGGTTTTCTAAAATTTAGTTCATTTTACTACTCGCGAAAAAATATGAAGACATATTAAGTTCAAGTACTTTCTCATTTTAAGTTAGACACATTTTTGAACTAAATGGAAGTAAATTATGTTTTATTTTACTTTTTTTAACTTAACTTAGTTTTATTATATTTTAGTATGCAAATTTCGTTAAACTAAAATGTTTTACTTAAAAATTGATAAATTTTTTTCCTACAATCAAGAAATGTTACTTAGGAAAGATAAGAACTATTTCTGAGTATATAAACTATTTCGTTTTTACTTAAACATAGGATTTTAATTCTTTTAAGAAAATTTTTCCAAGTTTTAATAAAATTTTACTTGAATTGAGAAAAAATTTTAAACTTCTTTAAAGGAAATTTTGGATTAATTTTAAGTTCATGTCTTATTTTTTTTGAGTGTACTCATAACATTTGTCTTAAAAAAGTTGGTTTTTAAAAGATAATATCTTTGGCTATAATATTGAAAAGCAATAAATCAAATACTAAGTTCCTTAAATAAACTATTTTCAATAAAATTAAAAAAATCTCCTAATTACGATATTGCTTTAATAAGTATGCACTTAGTTCTTAAATGTATATAAAATTTTATTGCTTAGTTAGATTTTATCTTAACAAAAAAATATGTTAAACATTAACTATTTACAAGAATAATCCATGTAAAAATTCTGTACTTGTCAAACAATTAATGGATTATATAAACAAACACCACATAATGGATGGGGGGGGCTCGGTAATACGACAGGCGGTTGTTTAGATTAGTTTGCCTGTTACGGTTGATGTTTTACTGATATGGGTTAATCAAAATACATTAACAATTGCCAGGGTATTTCAATTGTTTTTCATTGCTTTGTTTTTTTTTTCTCTTACAAATTAATGTTAAAATATATTTACGTTTGTAGCTGTCAACATTAGAAATAAAATTACGAAATTTCCTTAAATATTTTGTTGAAAAGGAAATTAAACAGTGGAAATGAGAGGAAGTTTTATGCTTAAGTATATGGGGGGCTTTTTGTGGTGGAGTTAACAAGAAGTGAACAGAAAAAGCAACCATATTGTTTTGTAATGAAAGTTAATTAAGGGGGTTTCCTTAAATTTCCGCTTTGAATTGAAAAGAACGTAAGAAGAAAGTATGATAAAAGGATAAATGTGGCAATAAAAATAATGGATTATTAGAGAAAATAAATATTTTTAGGCAAACACAACCACTTAATATAAATTTCAGTAAATAAAAATAATTTGTTAAAACTTGTAAATTAAAAATATTGACTTACAACAATTACTGCAATTTTTTTAAAATAATTAAAAATATATAATTTTTAGTTGCAAGTTATAGCCATTTACATATAAACTTTTTTGTTTATATGAAAACGCAATTAAAGCCACAAATTGATTAAAAAATTTCAATATCGGAATTTTTTTAAAAAAAAGCTTAAAAACTGACAATAAAAATTAAAAAAAAATCACCTTAATTTTTTTTTTTAAAAATTCTTTAGAATTTACAAAACAAATTAAAAATTTAATTTTATAAAAATCTGCATCCATTAAGGAATTTCAGTCAGTTAACGTTTGTATTTGTATTTGTTTGCAAATATCTCCGCTAGAGGGCGTAAAATGATAATAAAATATCCAGAAAAGTCGTATTTGGCCATAACAATTTTCATTGAAAAGTTCGAATGATTTTTTAATTCAAGAGAATTGTTAGAAAAAAAAAGCTCTTTTATTTAAAGTTTAACTAGAAAGCTAAGTTGTTTTCGTAAAGCCAAGCCAATGCATTGGCATTTGTATTAAAAAAAAAGTATGCCTCAGTGCTTTGGGTTAAGGAATTATAATAAAAAAAGCTTCAAGATCAATCTAGTTCTTTACAGTTAATAACTAAAAAGCTTTTTAAGGCGTCAATTTAAAGTTTAACTTGAAAGCTAAGTTTAACTAGAAAGCTAAAACCACAAAAAATAATGCCTCAATGCTTTGATGCCAAAATAAGAAAGCTCTTTTAAGAGCTTAAAATCATAACCATTTTAACGGTGCATACTAGTTGTTCTTAGATTCCTTTAATATATCTTTAAAAGCTTTTAAGGAAATAAACATAAAAAGCTTTTAAATGAGGAATTTTTATTTAGAAGCTCCAAAATCTATCTAGTTTTATTACAGCTCATGTAAAGGTTCTTTTAAAGCTTCAATTAAAAGTTTTAATTAAAAGCTCAGTTGTATCATTGTTTAAGCAATACATAGAGCAATACATAGAGCACTATGGTTAAAAAGCTCTATTATAAATGCTCATATCAAAGATTTTCAATTTTTCTTCGCAGGCAAACAATTGTTCTTTTAAAGTGATTTTAACATATATGCAAAAGCTTATAATCAAAAAAGATCAAAAAGCTTTTAAACAAGTTTTAAAAATCACAGAAAAATTTTGTTAAAATATTTTGTAGCTAATAAAAAGCTTCTTAAAAGCTTAAAAATCTTTAAAAGCTTTAAAATATTTAAAAGCTTAAAAATCTTTAAAAGCTTAAAAATCTTTAAAAAGCTTAAAAATCTTTAAAAGCTTTAAAATATTTAAAAGCTTTAAAATATTTAAAAGCTTTAAAATATTTAAAAGCTTTAAAATATTTAAAAGCTTTAAAATATTTAAAAGCTTTAAAATATTTAAAAGCTTTAAAATATTTAAAAGCTTTAAAATATTTAAAAGCTTAAAAATATTTAAAAGCTTAAAAATATTTAAAAGCTTAAAAATCTTTAAAATATTTAGAAGCTCAAAAATCTTTAAAATATTTAGAAGCTTAAATCTCTTTAAAAGCTTTAAAATATTTAAAAGCTTAAAAATCTTTAAAAGCTTTAAAATATTTAAAAGCTATATATTTGCTTTGAAGCTAATAAAAAACTTTGTGTAAGTTTTAAATCAAAATTTGAATAGTGAAGACATAAAACAGAAAATAACAATTTAAAAGCTCCTCTAAAAAATCTTAAATGTTTTGTTTTGTTTTTTTTTTCTATAATATTTGTTGCACCATCTTTCTAACATATCTCTAAAAGCTAAAACAAGTCCAAATATTTAAATAAAAAAACTTTCCAAAAAGCTCAAAGATATATTTAGATTTTTTTACAGTATTCTTGAAGCTTATATAAATCTATATCATTGTTTACGCATTCGTAAGAGAATCAAAGCAGTTAAAAAGCTCTTCTACAACACTTCAAATCACAACTTTTTTTAACAGTTCATCAAATGTATTTGTTTAAAGTCGTAGTTGTTTAAAAATCTTCTTAACATATCTTCAAAAGCTGCAAATCAAAGAACTTTTACGAATAAATTAATATTTTTCAAAAATTTTTCATATTGTACCCACAAATACATATTGTTTGATTTTTTCTTAAAATCCCGGGAAAAAAATTTTACTTAATTGTAGGATTTTACTTAGATGTTCATTATTATACCGGTTCTTAGAACTTAAAAATAATAGTAGCTTTTAAAAGCTTTGGCTTTAAAAATTACAACATTTTTATTTGTGGATTTGTTATTTTTTAAATTTTTTAAGTTGTAACTTAAAGCTCATTAAAAGCTTTTATACAACTTTAAAATTAATTAAAATTTTAAAGCACTAAGAATGATCTGTTATGTAGGAGTAGTTAATTTTTCAAATGTTAACTGGGTTTTGGTTTAGTTTTCATTAAATATGTACAATATATTTAAAATCTAATTTTAGTTAATTTATTCAATGAATTCTTTTTATCAAAATCTCCCTGAAGTATCGTATTAAAAACCATTAATATTTTCTTTCATGTCTACAAACAAGAAAAAATGTCAAGGTCATAGGTTTTCTTGGAATTTCATTTGTTAAGCAATGTTGATTTAACAATTTTTTTTTTTTGATATTTTAACAACAGACACATAAAAAAGTCATGAATTAAAAATGACAATATAATATTCTAACTGACAGTACAATTTTCTATAAATGACCTTGAAAAGAACTTTAGCAAATAAATATATATAAAAAAATAAATGATATGCCCAAAACTGGACCAAAAGTTTTGAATCATAAAACACTGATAATAATAAGATAAAATAATACAGAAAATGTTATTTTATTTAGAACATTTACAAAAAATGAAAATAAAATATAAAAATACAAAGAAAATCTTCTTAACTTTTCCACTTAACTTTTTCCTCGTACAAAAATTGTTTTTGTTAACGAAAGAAAGAATAATAATTTATTGCCACAATTAAGTTAATTAACTGGACTGGCAAACTGAAATGAACCCTAACCAATATGCCGGCTAATCTTTACCCAACATACCAAATGACTTGAGAAAAATATTATTATAAGCTTACAAACACAAGCCTTAAGATTGAAAAATACTTGAGAATATATTGAAAAAGGCTATCTTAACAATTGTAGAAAAATCAAAACGGAACCCTCGTGAAAATATTATGTGTGTATGATTACTATAAGCTTATTCTTGCAATTGTAGAATAAGCTTAAAAAAATAATATATTATTAATAGTTGAAAAAGAGAAATCATAATTATTTTCTTTAGTTTCATTTATTTTTTATTTTAATTTTAAAAATAAATAATAATAATTCATTTTTAATATAAAAAATAATAATTCATTTTAAATATAAATAATAATAATTAATTTTAACCATAAATAAAAATAATTAAATTCAATATGCAATTGCACGTTCACTATATAAAATTTACAACTAAATGTACACGCAAAACACGTTTGACAAATTTAAAGAAAAAGTAATGGCACTTGTTGTATGCATTATAAGCGTAGAATAAAGACAACAAGACTAGAATGTATTGCAAAATATTTCTATTTCAATCGTCATATTGCGTTGTTCAGTATGTGTATGTTGTTTATACGCATACTTTAGAAAAAGTTATGTATAATAATCTTTTCTCAAGCATTGTTAAATAATGCTTGTGAATTCACTATTTATATAAGCTTATTCTCAAGTTGTATTGCAGTTTGATTGCTATATGGTATATTGGGTAGTTATACTCGTATGTCTGTGTGTGTTCGTTTGAAATAAACGTTTATATAATTCAGTCTATATGGGCTCTCGATGATGTTAACCTAAAAACTGTTTAAAAACAAAAATTACCTTTAATCGATGTTTTTCAAGAGTATTTTATTTTTGCAGTTGCTTTTGGTTTTTGCTTTTTTCAAGCCCATCATTTAAATTATGTTATTCGAAATGTTGTTGTTGTAGTTACTGTTCTAGTTGTTGTAGATGGTTTTAGTTTTAATTAACTTAATTGCTGGCAGTTTAAGTTAATTGAATGTAAGCGTCTAATATTACTTAAGATATTAACTGAAAGTACTTTTTTTTTTTTTTTTTTTTTGCAAAGGTAAACATACAAAAGAAAACATGAATGAAAACCTGGAAAAAATGTTAATGAGATATTTGTTTTTTTTTTTTTTAAGAGGGTAGAAGAAATAATCCAAGACCATCAATTTGTTTGCAACGAAAAACTTTAAAATTTAACAATTTTTTCAAAATATTTTGAAGGGAATATAAGACAAGAGAAAGTATTATTAATTAAGCGACTGTTGTATAGAAAATTATAAAATTAAAGGCAGGTTATATAAGATTCATTATGGTTGATAACTAAACTTTGGTTACATTCTCACATTCAGTGATACTTTCATTAATTGTTCCTTAGGTTTAGATTATACTTCTCAAGCATTAGATTTTTCTTCTCAATTTTTAAAATAATTAACTTTATTGATTTAATCATGGCATTTCTCAACCAATCAATTTGATTGATTTGATCGTGGTTAAGAAAAAATATTTAATTGATTCAATGTTGGCCTTTGTAAACAATTAAATTATTGATTAATTTTATTGATTATTAAATTAATAAAATTATCAATATTATTGACTAATTTTGTACATCTAATCGTAGTTTTTCAAACAAGTTAATTTTATTGATTCAATCGAGACTTTTGCATACAATTTATTTTATTGATTCAATCGTCTCTTTTGTGAACAAACAATTTTATTGATTCAATCGTGGCTTTTCTAAAGAATTAATTTTATTGATTCAATCGTGGCTTTTGTCAACAGTTAATTTTATTGATTCAATCGTGGCTTCTGTCAACAGTAAATTTTTTTTTATTCGTGACTTACCTAAACAATTAATTTTATTGATTCAATCGTGGCTTTTATAAACAATAAATTTTATTGATTTAATCGTGTTTTTTCAAAAAAAATAATTTTATAGATTCAATCGAGGCTTTTGTATACAATTTATTTTATTGATCGTCTCTTTTGTGAACAATCAATTTTATTAATTCAATCGTAGGTTTTGTCAACAGTTAATTTGTTTCATTCGTGGCTTTTCTAAATAATTTTATTGATTCAATCGTGGCTTTTGTAAACAATCAACTTAATTGATTTAATCGTAGCTTTTGTCAACAGTTAATTTGTTTCATTCGTGGCTTTTCTAAATAATTTTATTGATTAAATCGTGGCTTTTATAAACAATTAATTTTATTGATTTAATCGAGGCTTTTGTAAACAACTAAATTTATTGATTCAATCTTGGCTTTTGTAAACAATTAATTTTATTGATTTAATCGTGGCTTTTGTAAATAATCAATTTTAATCGTTCAATCGTGGCTTTTCTAAACAATTCTTTTTAATGGTTCAATCGCGGCTTTTCTAAACAATTCTTTTTAATGGTTCAATCGCGGCTTTTCTAAACAATTCTTTTTAATGGTTCAATCTTGGCTTTTCTAAAAAATTAATTTTATTGATTATTTAACTAATAAAACGATCGATTTTATTGATGATTTAACTAATAAAATGATGAATATTATTAATTTTTTAACTATTAAAACGATCAATATTATTGATTAATTAAACCACGATTAGGCTTTATACACAAATAAATTATATTGATTCATTCGTGGCTTTTGTAAATAATCAATTTTATTGACACAATTTTGGCTTTTGTCAACACTTAATTTTTTATTCAATCGTCTCAATATTATTAATTCAATCGTGGCTTTTGTAAACAATTAATTTTATTGATTCAATTGTCGCTTTTCTTGTATTTATGAATTATTTATTTTTTAATTTATTTTTATGAATTATTTATTCATTAATTTTTATGAATTATTTATTCGATTATTTTTTTTTTTTGTATTTATTAATTATTTGAATACTTTTTTTTGAAAAACTTAAATTTTAATATATTTTTTTTTAAATATCTGTTTTTTTTTTTTTCTTTACAGGTAAGTTCAAAATTGAAACAACATAATATTTTATACAAGTAAGAAAACTACAAAAAAATATTGTCCTTGCAATTTTAACAAATTAAAATCCGCAATATTTCTTAAGTATAGCCTTAATAAAGTGTGATTTTTTTAACCCTTTGAGTTTTAAAAATTTTGAAAAAACAGAAAATTTGCAAAAGTGAATAAAATATTTATTTGGGGGCTATAATTAAAAGCCCTGTCATTTACTTTTTAAAAATTATTTCATGTAAATGTTAACCCGCGGCTACGCCGTTAGTGGTCCATCCATGAGCTCCAATTTTGGAATACTTTTTCATTCGGTATCTCACCGGTATCTCGGTCGGTATCTCACCTGTGGCAGCTTTTATGTTGTCTTCCAGGGCTTGAATTGCGACTGGCTTGGACACGAGAGATTTCACTTATCCCCACAAAAAATAGTCTAGTGGGGTCAAATCGCATAATCCCTCAATCGCATCTCAATAGGTTCATGGTATCGCGTACCGTGTGGAATGTGACAATGTCTTGTTGAAACCACATGTCAGCCAAGTCCAATTCTTCTATTTTAGTCAAAAAAAAAACTCTTGAAATCATCGCAAGGTACCTTGCTCCATTGACTTCAACGTTGCGATTTTCACCGTACTTGAATAAGTACGGGCTAATGATGCCTGTGGACCACAAACCGCACCAAACAGTGCAGCTTTCAGTGTGTATTGGCAGCTCTTGAACTGCTCTTCACACCAAATCCGGTAATTCTGTTTGTTGACGTACCCATTGAGCCAAAAAAGAGCTTCTTCGCTTAAGACAATTTTTCGATAGAAACACATTTCTCTTACAGCACGAATTTTGATAATAAAATTCAATGATTTGCAAGAGTTGTTCGTTTGTTACTCTATTCATGGTGAAATGACAAACCTTACTGAGCATTTTTGGCATTGCCACATGTCACGAATATTTTTTTTCACACCGAAAAAATTTACTGAAAACCCAGGTACCAAAAAAAAAAAAAAATCACCCTTTATATTAGAGTTAATTAAACGGGAAACTATTGTAGGATGAAGCCCTAAAAAGGGTTTAAAGAAAATCCAGGCCTGTCAAATTAACTGTTGTAAAAACCCGCATATTTTTCAGACTTTATCCATTTTATTCTTAATGAATTTTTTACCAGATAAATCTTGGTAAAGGGTTGGACCTATTTCAGGTATTAGTTACCGATATTAATACAAATATATCACTATTTATTTAGAGGCTGAGAGCCCTGCTAGGCTAGTCGGTAGCGTGCTAGCTAATCAGCCCAAGGGTCGTAGGTTCGATTCGCACTAGAGGCGGCTCTGGTCTGTTTACGCTACAACAAGCTAGTGCTGGGTTAGGATATTAAGATATAATTTACAATTATATGATTTATGTATACTTTTGTTTGGTTTATGTAATTTTCTTTAATGTTCACCAGTTTCCCCAAAAAAAAAAAAAAAATCGTTTCACTATTTTAATAGTTTAAAATATATTTTTTTATATAAATAAATACTTCATTGTAAAATTTTAAAGGTTTGCTTCTACTTTTTGTTGTTAAACATGTCTGCCGTTGTTTGTTAAGCATGTTTGTTTGTTTTTTTTTCTATATCAAAATCCCAAAAATTTCCTAACAATAAAAACGGAAATTCACGTAAATTTTCATTTTATAACCAATAACGAAACATGTTAAAATCTAACAACAACAACAATTGCGGAAAACCAAACCCACCAAAAAATAACCCACTCCAAGTACTCAACACAAAAAACAGGTAAAGTTAACAAATTTTTGGTATTTCAAATTGTTACAGAGGAAATAGAAAAGGAAAATAGCAAAACTAAAAAAAAAATATTGTATTTGCTTAAACCTGATACAAAATTCTAAAGGAAAAAAAATAGACTACATAAATTCGCACGCAATAAATTGTAGCATGTTTTTAGGCAAAAAAAAAACGGAAAAATATATAAATACGCGAAAATCTACATTGTTAAATTCAGCACAATAAGCAACCAACACAAAACAACATTCATCCGACATCAAAGTAGACAAAAAAAAGTATTTGCTCACGTGCGCATAGATAATGTCTTACCCAGATTAATGTAAAGCTTTATTTTTGTGTTGTTTTGCTAATGCTCGTGCTTTTCTACTGGTTTCTATAGATTCCTTTACTCCTGCTCTTAACTACACACACAGAAAAATTTTAAAATCAAATGGAAACAATTTTAAATTAAATAGAAACAATTTTAAAATCAAAAACCAAGTTTATTTTCTTTTTAAATATGTTTCTATTTATTTAAAAATGCTTAAACAAAATCTAAAATATTAATTTAAATACAAAAATATTTATTTCAAGTAGAAATACTTGAAATAAAATTCATATTTAATTTATAAATATTACAATAGTTTTTCTCTATGTGTATCATTCAGTTGAGTTTAGTAAGTTGTTCATTTCATTTGTTTATTAGAGTATGAGTCTTTAGATTATTCGTGGTTTCATGTCATTATTATTTGCTATATTCCTAACCCCCCGCCCACTCTCCCACCCACCTCTCTACACCTAATACTTAAGCTTAACATATTCCTGCTGTATTGTATTTTTGTTTTGCTACGTTTTAAGTTCAGCATAATTCTGGGGGATTTAAAAGTAATATTTTTTAAGAGTTTAGGATTAAGAAGGCTGTGATTTCGTTTAAGCTTAAATTCGTTTTTAATAAACTATAAATTATCTATTTTATGAAGTTTACAATTGAGGTTAATAGGTAGTAGATTGTGTTGCTAGGTTTTCTTAATGTTTTTCTTTGTTATTTTTTTTTTGTTGGTTAATATACAGAACAATTTATGTTTAAGGAAAAACTTTTTATTAAGCCTTAATGTAAAGATTTGGTTGGAGTTTAAAGTTATTTGAAGAAGATTATAACAAATTTTAACTATAATTTCAAAGTGTTTGTGAATATTAATAATAATCTTTAATTTGCTTAACTAATAACAATTTTCAGCATTTAACAAATCAAATATTTAAACAAAAACTTATTTGATTACTCAAAAGGTTTGCCAGGAAAAATCAACATTAAATCAATATATGTAACTTATTTGTTTAGAAAAACCACAATTGAATTAATAAAATTGATTTAATAAAATTGATTTGTTTAGAAAATAACAAAATTGAATCAATAAAATTGATTCATTTAATAAAATAAAATTAAAGCAATTAAATCGAATTGTTTAGAAATCAATAAAATTGATTTGTTTCGAAATTAATTAAATTGAATTAATAAAATTAATTTGTTTAGAAATCAATAAAATTTAATGAATAAAATGTATTTACTTAGAAATCTATAAAATTGAATCAATAAAACTGATTTGTTTAGAGATCAATTAAATTAAATCAATAAAGCTGATTTATTTAAAAGTTAATTAAATTGATTTAATAAAATTGATTTGTTTAGAAATCAATAAAATTGAATCAATAAAATTGATTTGTTTAGAAATCAATAAAAATGAGCCTTTTAAATAAAATAAAATATAATAAATCGTTTAGAAATCAATTATATTGAATCAATAAAATTGGTTTATTTAGAAATCAATAAAATTGATTTATTTAGAAATCAATAAAATTGATTTGTTTCGAAATTAATTAAATTGATTTAATAAAATTGATTTGTTTAGAAATCAATAAAATTGAATCAATGAAATTGATTTGTTTAGAAATCAATAAAATTGAGCCTTTTAAATAAAATAATATATAATGAATCGTTTAGAAATCAATTATATTGAATCAATAAAATTGGTTTATTTAGAAGTCAATTAAATTGATTTATTTAGAAATCAATAAAATTGATTTGTTAGAAAACAATAAAATTGATTTGTTTAGAAATCAATAAAATTGATTTGTTTTGAAATCAATTAAATTGAATTAATAAAATTGATTTGTTTAGAAATCAATAAAATTTAATCAATAAAATGTATTTACTTAGAAATCAATAAAATTGAATCAATAAAACTGATTTGTTTAGAGATCAATTAAATTAAATCAATAAAGCTAATTTGTTTAAAAGTTAATTAAATTGAATTAATAAAATTGATTTGTTTAGAAATCAATGAAATTGATTTGTTTCGAAATCAATAAAATTGAGCCTTTTAAATAAAATAAAATATAATGAATCGTTTAGAAATCAATCATATTGAATCAATAAAATTGGTTTATTTAGAAATCAATAAAATTGATTTATTTAGAAATCAATAAAATGTATTTGTTAGAAAACAATAAAATTGATTTGTTAGAAATCAATAAAATCCATTTGTTTCGAAATCAATTAAATTGAATTAATAAAATTGATTTGTTTAGAAATCAATAAAATTTAATCAATAAAACTGATGTGTTTAGAGATCAATTAAATTGAATCAATAAAGCTGATTTGTTAAGAAATCAATAAAATTGAATCAATAAAATCGATTTGTTTAGAAATCAATAATATTGAATCAATGAAATTGATTTTTTTTTAGATATCAGTTAAATTGAATCAATAGAGTTGATTTGTTTAGAAATCAATAAAATTAAATCGATTTGCTTAGAAATCAATAAAGTTGATTTGTTTAGAAATCAATAAAAATTAAATTAATAAAATTTTATCAATAAAATTGATTTGTTTAGAGATCAATAAAATAAAATCATTAAAGTTGATTTGTTTAGAAATCTATAAACTTGTTTAGAAATCAATAAATCAATATAATTGACTAAATAAAATTGATATATTTAGAAATCAATAAAATTAATTTGTTAGAAATTAATAAAATTTAGTTAATAAAATATTTGTTTCGAAATCAATAAAATTGATATGTTTAGAAATCAATAAAATTGATTTGTTTAAAAAAACCAGAATTTAATCAATAAAATTAATTTGCTTTGAAAAATAAATAAAATTCATTTATTTAGAATACTTACAATTTAATAAATATCAATCTCACAGGTGAAATAATACAGGGTGTCCGCCGGGAAGTAGACACGTGGCAAATTTATTATGGGAAAATGATCGATAAACCAACGTATTTTAATCGTTAAAACATTTTATCAAAATCAATCATGGATTACTGTGACGATGAGAAAGTTACGTGAAATTTTTGGGAGAAACAACGTGCCAACAAAACGCACTATTTATCTCGTGTAGTAAATGATTTCGAAGAAAGAGGGTCTGTAGGTAATAGGTCCAAGCATGGACCACAACGTATTGCAAGATCGGCTGAAAACATTACTGCTGCTCAAGAAAGTGTTCAAAACAATCCATCAACCTCAATTGGACGCCGTGCTCAAGAGCTTGGTCTTCAAAGAACAACTTTGGCCACAATTTATTTCCATTAAAAATTCAGTTGACACAAGAGCTTCTTCCACAAGACCATTTACGCCGCCGTACATATGCCAATAGGATGTTACAGCTTGCCCATGACAGCCCCGATTTTCATGAAAAAAATCATAATGAGTGACGAGGCATATTTTCATTTGAATGGGTATGTGAATAAACAGAATAGTCGGTTGTGGGCAATGGATAACCCTCAAATTATTCATCAGTCACCTTTGTGCTCAAAAGGCTAACTAACAGAGGCGGACATTTATCTGATATTGTATTCCATACATAATTGCCGACATTCAATAAAACATTTATCAATATAAGATCCATTCTCTTTCATTTAATCAAAAATTATAAACAAACAAAGTAGTATACCTTCCCGGCGGACACCCTGTATATCATGCCTTTTTAGATACAAGTGCATACAGCTAAAATAACTATTTTAAATAGAAGTTATGGTGGCGTATGATTGATATTAATTATTTTTATATTTTTTGTTATCCTTTATAACTCGGCTTATTTTAGGAATATAATTAAGCGAATAATATTTTTATCAGCAGATTAAAATTTTAACAAATACCCTTCTTTAAACATTTCAAAATTTTGTAAATTATTTCATATCCAAAAATTATAAGATTTCAATACCTTCATAATAAATATTTAAAATTACAGGTTGGTTGAAAAGTTCCTGCGCTCACCAAGAGATGGCACTGCTAGCTCCAAACTTTTTTTTTTGTTCTCAAGTTGGTATAACTGTCCTGAGAACACATGCAAAGTTGCAAGTCATTCTGTCAACTCTTTCTTTGTTTACAAGCCATTTGAAGTTGACGTTTCATTGATTTTTTTTAATATGGAAAAAATTGAATATCGTGCAATCATTAGATTTTTTGTTTTGAAGGGTTTAAAAGCAAAGGAAATTTATGAACAATTAGAAGTGTATAAGGAGTCCTCACCTTCAAAATGCACCGTTGAATTTTGGGCTGGTGAATTTAAATGTGATCGTATCCAGCCTTAAAGACGACCCACGCGAAGGACGACCAAAAACTGCAACCACAGCAGAAATCATTGAGTAGGTACATAATATGGATAGTGAGGATCCTAGTTTGACTAAGCGTGAAATTGCTAATGCCATAGCCATCTCAGACGAATGAGTACTCCATATTTTACATGAAGAATTACGTATGAAAAAACTGTTTGGAAAGTTAGTGCCGCACACATTAACAATTCAACAAAAACTGGATCGAAAACAAATTTCTCAGCGTAATTTGAAGCGTTTTAAGCCGAATAAAACCGACTTCTTGCGTCGTTTTATAACTATGGATGAGACTTGGATCTACCACCATGATCCTAAATTGAAACAAGAACGTTTACAGTGGACTGAAGCTGGTTGTTCAGCTCCAAAGCAGGTGAAGTCACAATGATCAGCAAAGAAGGTTATGGCTTCAGTTTTTTGGGATACAAAAGGAATTTTGTTGATTGATTATCTTCAGAAAGCTAAAACAATCAACTCTGAATATTATTGCAGCCTTTTGGATCAGCTGGATGAAAAAATTCGTGAGAAAAGACCTGGTTTAAAGAAGAAAAAAATCATTTTTTATCAAGACAATGCACCTGCTCACAAAAGTGTTTTGACGATGGCTAAATTCAAAGAATTAAAGTACGAATTGCTTGAACATCCACCGTATTCAGCAGATTTGGCTCCCAGTGACTACTATCTCTTAAGAAATCTCACAAAATTCCTTTGTGGAAAGCATTTTTCGTCGAATGAAGAGGCCATAGCAGCCGTAGACGGTTATTTTGCAGAGCTTCCGGAAAACCATTATAAGGATGGGATAAAATTATTGAAAGATCATTGGAACAAGTGTATTGAGCTTCTAGAAGATTATATTGAACAAAAAAATACATTTCGTAACAAAAACAGTATTCTTTCATTTCGAGCGCAGGAACTTTTCAACCAACCTGTATCATTATTTGTCTCTTTACACCTGTACTGTCAACTAATTATAATTTTACAATCAATCAACAAACAAAACAATTTTCTAAAATTTTCATATTTCACTGTTTGTAATTTCCCACCTTTATTAAACATTTTTATGTAAATGGAAAATTTTGTATAATTTCTGTTGCGTATTATCAACAATTTTTCCATTATGTCCGTCTTCATTTATAACTAATAAATTGTATAGTACTTTATAAGCCCCCCCCCCCCCAGTATTGCAACATATAACTTAAATGTGTGAGTGTGTGAGTGTGTATAATTTTCAAATTGCAAAAAATAGTTTATTTATGATATTATTTGCATTAAAATGCAAATAATGTGCGTGTAAATAAAATTTTATGTACAAAACCAAATGCCACAAAATATGTATGCAGCAAGCACCATATTATGGATATTGTTTTTGTGCAGCACAAAAACGAGCGCTCTCTCTTTTTGTTTAAATGTCATTATGTTTCTGTCATATTTTGTTAAATCTACTTCAACAACAACAACACGCAATACAAAAATAAAAATTGCAGATACACTGACTACTACTATACTATGCCGTCATAACTATATACGCATGCATATAATTTACATATTTATAAATCATTTTATGATGATGTATACAATTTAATTTTAATTAATTTTCACTGTTGAAGAGTGATTAGCATAAATACACACAATGTTGTGACGGAAAGTTCATATTTGCAGGGGAGTATTCTGAAGTAATACGTAAAACATATTGAAATTAAAGTACAAAAAAAGGATTTTATTTTTATACATCATAATGAGTATTATGTGTAAAATGCGTGGAAATATGCACAGATTTTGTGTAAACTGATATTGAAAAAAAGGATTATATATGACTTATTGAAAATAATATTGATATTGATTGAATACTAGGGATATAAAAATATAAAAATGACAGATTGTTTGCAAAAATAAATTTAATTTTTTATAATAAAAAGAATATTTATTTATTTTTTTTTTGTTTTAATGCCAGATGATATAATTTATATTTTATTTAAGCTTGAAATGTTACGTTTGTTAAAAAAATATAACATGTCGATAGTGAAACTGTACTAATTATACCCTCCACCATATATGGTGAGGGTATATATCAGTTTGTCATTCCGTTTGTAATATGTCGAAATATAGGTTTAAGACCCCATAAAGTATATATATTCGCGACCCTTATGCAATTTTAAGTCGATTTAGCGATGTCCGTCTGTCTGTTGAAATGGCGATCACGACGCGAAGACGCAAGCGGGGGTGCCAATTTTTACCCAGATTATTGTACATCCTCCCGAGCAGTTTGGTATTTAAAATGAGCGAAACCGGTTTAGCGGTTCAAAAGTTATGAGTGAAAATGTGAAGGTACCTCTAAATTTTCCATACAAATTTGTAAAATTTTTCTGTATCTATTTTAATTTTCTGTTAAGTAAAAATGTTATTAAGTCTTCTTCTTGTTCGACTACATTTATTGTCTTTCATACTATGAGAGTAATAACATTCTTAGAGCTATATGTGTGTTACTGTAATAACTGAGTTAACGTAAAAAGCAACATTGTTAAAGTCGCTAACAGAGCAGACCTCTGTAAATAACATTACTTAAACGAAATAAATAACATTACTAAAACTAAATAACAAAAGTTCTGTTACATAAATTGTCAAAACATATTCATGTTACATATGTACAGTTCATCCAAAATTTAGTATATACACTCACAATATTATTTCGTTAAAAACAACTTAAAATACATATTAAATTAATCGAAAATACAATCAAAAAGAGGACTACTGATTTTTCATTATATTCAACCCATTTTGTTGTTTATTTTCAACCCATTGTTTAATAATCGACAAAAGTAAAAACAATAGAAAATCGTTTAAAATAACCATCAAATTTTTACTGACAAAAAGTTAGAAAAAACAACTTTTGTGGTTTGTTTTTCAAATTTAAAGTTTTTTTTATTTGTATGGAATTACAAAACAGAACACAACACATGCAGATGTATATATTTTTATTGGCTTTGTATGTATGTATATTTGAATAATTTCTTGTAATTTTTTTTAAAATAATTTTGTATATATACAAACTATTTTGGTAAAAAAACAAAAAGGAATTTATATGAATTTCTTTTTTTTTAAACAGAAAACATAAAATTTTACATTTAACTGAAAATATCAACTCCTACTGAATGTCTGTAAATTTTTATAGTTTGTTTTTTGAATGACTGATAGTTAAAAAATATATTTCTATGAACTTCAATTGATTCTTCATTTAAAAACAAACTTTACGTATTACTTTTTAAATAAACTACAGTTGGTAACGAAAAATATATTGTGAGTGTACGTATATCATATTCAGCCCCTATGATTGCTGGAGGCTGGGCTCATATAGAATGAGGTAAGGTTCAGAGGAGCTGGATTGTCGTTAATACGTCCATTGATGGTGTTTTTTTCGTTTTCGTATATTTGGCTGACAAGCAAATTATCGTGTAGCTCAAGTTTCTCAACAAATCAGGCTTGAAATGACATGGCGTACCTACAGAAGGGTAGAACATCGGCATTTTCATAGACGTAACTATTTTAAAATCGTTTTATGAAATTTTCATAATTTTTCCCGATGCATTTTCTTAGGATTTTCCATTTAAAATATCTCCAATTCTTTGGCTACTACAGGAGATATAGTAAACCTGATTGGGTTTTTCTGTTAAGCTTTGTTGGTTTTTCGTTTCATTCCATAAAATGTATTTTTTTTTTTTTGTAACCAAAGACATTTATATCTAAAGAAAGAGCAAAATACATAATTGCTGAATTAACTAAAATAATACCCTGCCCCATGGGTAGGTCCAAAGAAATTGATATAAAGGGTGTCCCAAGAAGAACGCAATTTTTAAATCTGGCAACATTCGAAGTGTCATTGTTTGACATTTGAACAATTGTTATTGTTTGCTAGTAGAATGTACGAGGTTAGTAAAAATGGAGCGCTACACGAATGAACAACGCATTCTCATTGTGAAATTGTTTTACCAAAATGGTGAAAGTTTTGCGGCTACAGTTCGCAAATTGCGATCAATTTGGGGTCACAATAATGCTCCAAAAGAGTCAACTGTAAAGAGATTAATGGATAAATTTGCCGAAACTGGGTCTGTTAGTGATGTAAAGACAACAACGCGCCATCGACCAGGTCGATCGACCGAAAATGTCGCAGCTGTACGTGATGATGTCGCTCAAACTCCATCCACCTCAATTCGACACCGAGCTCAGCAAATTGGTGTCTCCAAATCCACTTTCATGCATACAAAGTTCAATTGACTCAGGAACTGAAGCCAGCTGACCATGGACAGCGAAGGGAGTTCGTTAATTGGGTATTGGAGAGACAACATGAAAATGCTGATTTTGCCAATAAAATCATCTTCAGTGACGAGGCCCATTTTCATCTTGATGGCTTCGTCAATAGGCAGAATTGTCGCATTTGGGGTGAGGAAAATCCTCGAGTGATTCACGAGAAGCAAATGCATCCTCAACGTGTCACTGTGTGGTGTGGTTTTTGGGCTGGAGGAATCATTGGACCTTTTTTTTATGAAAATGAGGCAGGTCAAGCGCAAACAGTCAATGGTGTTCGGTATCGTGAAATGATAACCAGTTTTTTCTTGCCTAGAATTGAAGAAATGAATGTGGAGGGCATGTGGTTCCAACAAGACGGCGCCACATGTCATACAGCCAGAGAAACAATTCAATTGCTGCATCAGTCATTTCCCGGTCGTGTTATTTCGCGTTTTGGAGATCAGAATTGGCCGCCTAGATCGTGCGATTTAACACCATTCGATTTTTTTTTTTGGGTTTTTTGAAGTCGATGGTTTACGCGAATAAGGGTGCGTACAGAGTGGCCGCTTGTTGCCGAGCCGAGCTGGCTGACGCTTGTTGCGAGAACCAATGCGAGAAAACTGGTACTATACAAATTAGTACAAACAAGCGCGAAGAGGTCATAGTGGGCGCCGAGCTGGTCAGAGCGCAAAGCTGGTTGAATGCGAGAAAACAGTTTCAAAGCGTATTTCAGCGCCGAAAACATTGTTTGTTATGTTGTTATGATTTGAACTTGTTTAGAAAACATAAAAAAAATTAAAAACAAAAATTTAAGAAAAAGTAAGTAAAACAAGCAATCAAAAATTAAAAAATTAATAAAAATTAAAACGAAAAAAAAAATATAATAATTAAATAAAAATTAAAAAATAAAAAAATTCAAATAAATAATAAAAATTAAATAAAATTATAACAATTATAAAAAAATTTAAAAAAAACTTATACAGTAAAATCGCTATAATTCGTACCCCGATAATCCGAAAATCCTGATAATTCGTAACAAACAATCGGTCCCTTGGGAAAATCGCAATTATTTGTAATATTTCCATACATTTTATTCCCCTCGACCCAAACCCAAATGCATAGAAACATACATAAAACACAAATAATAGATAAAATATCAGCGCTGATACTCGCATCCACTATGCACACTCAAACTTGTTTCTCGCATGAACAAGTTGTCGCAACAAGCGTCAGCCAGCTCGGCTCGGCAACAAGCGGCCACTCTGTAAGCACCCTAAGCCGACGACGACTCAAGCCTTAAAAGAGGAAATTGGACGCTGCATTAATGAAATACCGCAGCATTCATGCAAAACGGTCATTGAAAATTTCATTTAAAGATCGCGTGCATGCCAGCAAAGCCGCGGCGGCCATCTGCACGATATATTGTTCCATACATAACCTCATTCTGTCTACTTTACGATATAATAAAGTTTCACGATTTTTTTTTAAATATCTGTGTTTTATTTAAAATTTAAAAATTGCGTTCTTCTTGGGACACCCTTTATAAAGAAAGATCAAAATGCATAATTGCTTTAGTGCCGCTACTTTTGAATAGGTGGCAGGCACCCCATGGCGATATAGCCTTGGATTAGGCTTTCAATTAATTTATTTACTAAAAATATTTAATTAACTACAAACGTCAAATTCTAATGCATTAAGATGTTACTGGTAGACTTATTACATAATTTTAAAGTCAAATTTTCAAATGTTTGACGTAATAAAATAGTATTTGTGTTTGTTCCATTTGTATTTTTGAGAATTGAGGGATTGGCAAATGTATATTTATGTTAATGTTTTCTTTCATAAAAAATACACATGAATAAAGTGCAATATTGTGCTTTTAAACATCTAAATGAATATTTATTTAAAAAATTAAGATATAATATGCACATAAAACATATATTTTTCATAGTTTTTGGCAAATATTCATTTATGTTACGAAGAAAATAGAAAATCAATAATACTCTACTGCATATTGTGGCACAATATGGCTAATGGAGACTAGCTCTGCAGCAAAATATGCCTAATGGAGAGAATGCACCTTCTGATGGGCCATCTATTGACAAATAGTTACAACTCATGTTCTTTCTTTAACAAATTAATTTGTTTGCTGTATTCTCTCCATTAGACTAACACACTTCAATTTTTTAAAGAAAGAATATTCGTTGCAACTAGTTAACAATGCATGGCGCATCAGAAAGTACATTCTCTCCATTAGGCATATTCAGCTGCAGAGCTAGTCCCCATTAGCAGGAACAAAATTGAGTATTTGACAAAAACTATGCTTTAAAATGTTTTGTTTTTGTGCAGTCCATGGTTAAAAAAACTAGTGAAAGTGTAAAGGTGCCTCTAAGTTGCCCATACAAATTAAGTACAATTTCATAGTAGCGACTGGTACATAACATATGTTCTCATATTTTTTTCACCAGTCGCTTAGCAGTAAATATTTTGTATTCACCTCAAACATTTTTTCACCACTAAAATTTTCTTTCACAACAAAAAATTTTTTCACCTCAAAAATTTTTTTCTTCCAAAAAAGTTCTTTTTACATCTAAAAAAGTTTTTCACCTCAAAAATTTTTTCACCTACATAATTTTACTTCAAAAGTTTTCTTATATTATTTGTATCAAAAACAGTAAAGAACATCTTTTTAGGATATTGAATTTAGCCCTTTTTTACTTTTTTACTTGTTTACTATTGACTTTGTCACCAGTACTACTGACTAATTATGCCCCAGCCAACGCTTTCTGCTGTAGACATTTAACATGTGTTTGTCATTGCGAATCTACACAACTATTGACTAGGTGTTGACATTGGAACCAGAGATTCACTAGTACATTTTAGTAATTCTAGTCCACACTTTTGGAACTTTTTACTTGATTTCCACACTAGGAAGGAAATAAGTGTAAACAGGTGCATTTATTTTGTCAAATTAGATATTTTATAATTAAAATTTTTTTTATAAATTTTATTAAATTAAAAAAAAAATTCGTGCAAATTTTATTTTGAAGTACACTCAGAAAAAAAAGTTAGTAGAAAAATTTGTAAACGGTTTTCAAGCCCACTTTACTATTTTTGTACTGATTTTTAGTAGACAAATTATTATTTAGCAAATCTTTTTGCTATTTACATTTTACAAATTACAGAATTTTTACAGAATATCTACAAATTTTCGTTGCTAATTTCAGAAATCATTTTACAAATTTTTGAAAACCGAAAATTAGCAAAAAAAAATTACTAATTTTAAAAAGTCGATATTGAAGGAAATGTTATTTCTAATAATTTAAACTTATACATACATAAATTTAAATTGCCCTAAAATGTTACATAGGATTAAAAAAGGGATCGGAAGTGAAGCTACCGACTCATGTCTAAAAAGAGGACATCCACTTAAAATAACACTAAAAAGGGTTTTTTAGTTCTAAAAATCAGCCCTAAAAACAATTAAATTTAACCAAATTAAAACAAAATGATAAATTCGTTTATGTTTAACAATTTTTAAGATTTTTAAGCCTTTGATTTTTTTTTTTTTCATTTTGTATAAAACATCTTTTAAAAAATATAATCAACATTTTTGATGCTCGATAAAAAAAAATAAATTAATAGTATTTTGTAATTTTTTTTTTGCTGATTTTAGCAAACAGATTTTAAATTCCACTTTACAAAAAGTCTACTAAAATTTAGTAGCGATTACTAATTTTTCTACTAATTTCATTGTACTACACGTCAGCAGACATGTGTTGCTAAGATTAGCAAAAAATACCGCTGGGCTCAAATTAGCAGAATTTCCCGAAATAACAGCAAAATTTTCAGTTGCCATTACAGACTTTTCTTGGTGAGTGTAAACAAATCTTCAAAAGACTGCACAAAATCATCCACAGGCTCTGTAAAATCTTCATCAGGCTCCACAAAATCTCTAGAGTTGCAATTTTCACTAAAAATTGTTGCCTCTTTCTTGTTATTTTTATACAAAATTGATTGTTTTTTCACAAGTTTTTTGTAATTTCTTTTGCTCATTATATATTTTGTTCAAATTTGTATATTTAACTTTTAAATTCATGTTTCTTTATATTTTTATTAAAAACTTTAATTTTGCATGCAGCTATGCACATGTATTTTCAACAAAATAAAACAATAAAAAAATCACGAACAAGCACAGCTTTGCAGCAAAGGAATGTAAAATGTGTAGACGCTTTGTGGACATGCCACCACAAAGTCGCCCAAAATAGTCGACAAAAGTGGTGACTTGTAGACACTTGACCCCAGGCTTCCTACAGGGTAGTAACTAATGTTATGTTGATTAATATTAATCATACGCACTCATCTAATTTAACTATTCAGCTGCTATTGTATTAAATTAAGAAAATCTAAAAACTTTTACATAAATAATACAATTTGATAACTTGATAAGCTATGTTATTTTTTTATTAATTTCTTATACCGATGTTATAAAAAATTATTCAGCAAAATAATAATAACTATTACAAAAATTAATGCAGCTGCTATTACTATTCAGCTAAATGATATTTAGAATTATTACCGTCATAACAACTAGGAGAATGTTAAAATATAAGGTTGCTAAAAAAAACAATAAATTCAGCTGTTAAAATATGTTATTCAGCTAAGAAATTTTTTTATTTTTTTGTTTAGCTGACATGAAAATAAACTAAGTAAAACAAGTTTAAGTTATCAATAAACAATGTTGGTGGATATTTCAAATTCAGCTATAAGAATTTTTTTTATTTTTTTGTTTAGCTGACATGAAAATAAACTAAGTAAAACAAGTTTAAGTTATCAATAAACAATGTTGGTGGATATTTCAAATTCAGCTATAAGAATTGTTATTCAGCTGAATAAAATAAAAAAAGAAACTGTTTTGTTTTAAAAAACATTTTAATACGATTCTGGGAAAATAATAATTTACTGACCACAAAAAACCTAAATTCAGCTAAGGGATTTCATTCTACAACAATTCAGCTGCTGGTATATTAAGAAAAATATTATTAAACTTTTTTTTTTTTTGAAAAAGAAAGAAAAAAACAAATTAATTATATTAAACTATTGATATTCAGCAAGACAAGTTTACGGTTTAAAAAACGAAATTTGACGACAATAATTAATTCAGCTGCTAAAATTATTTTTCAGATAAAGAATATTATAAAAATATCATAATTACAAAGATTTGATATAAATTTAAGAAAATTTGTAAAAAAAAAACAAATTCAGCTGCTAAAATGTATTATTCAGCTAAGGAATTGTATTCCACAACAATTCAGCTACTAGTAAGTAAGTTGAAAGAAAAAACCTTTAAATTTTTGTTTAAGAAAAACTTATTAAATGCAAATATAAGTTTTGGTTAAACTACTTTTATATTCAGCTGACATACCAATATATTAAGCAAGCAAAATATACAATGTAAATAATAACAGCTGCTTAAAATAATAAATTTAGTTTTGAAAATTGTTATTTAGCTAAATAATCATTAAGGTGGCAACAGAAAAACATTAATTGGGATGTAAAGAATATCACTAAAATTTATATGTTCTAACATTTTTATTACATTTAAAATAATATTTAATTAAAAAAACTTACACACACATTTTTGAAAGTTTCCAACTTTTAAACGTCTAAACAAAATTTAGGGAAATAATTTAAAATCCCCAGTGTAATTCCGACAAATTGTTTTAAACTTTCCGTGTTAAAGTTGGTAGGGGGATCTTTTTAATAAGGATTGTATTCAGCTAAAGAATTTTTCATAATATGTATTCAGGAAAAGTAGAAAATGTTTGAAAAAAACTAATGCAACTGCAAAATTTCATATTCAGCTGAAAAATATTGCTAAATTGTCAAGTTTTAAATAAATTAATCATTTTGTTAAACAAATTTTATGAAGAAATTTTTAATTTGAATTATATCAAAAATGTTCTTATTATAAAAATACCTATTCAGCTAAGTATTTAATTCAGCTTATAAAAAAATGTTATTCTGTCAAAGAAAAATAATTGGAAAGGAAAATTAATTTAAAATTTGCTTATAATTGAGTTTCTTTTTTTGATTCTTCTTTTATTTACTATTTTTCACTTCAATCAATTCACCAAAAAGCTAACAAGTTATTTCTTCAAAAAAAATAAAAAAAAAATGCCAACATAAACATTTTCTTTTAAAACAACACTACAAAGCCAGAAAATGTGCTGAAAACCAAATTAAAGTTTTATACATGTTTGGGTTTTCTTACCTTTTTTAAAAAAAAAAAATTTCACACTTTTAACTTTTAGAGTAAAAAAAAAAAACACAAACACTTACAAAAACGAAAGAAAACTAACATTAATTTCAAACTTAATCTACCTTTAACAGCACGAAAAACAAATATACAAGTTGAACTCGAAGGAAAAAAAATAACTACATAGCGTTAAAAGTTAAGACCATATATAAGCCACGAACTAAAGAAAAGCAAAAAAAAAAAAAACTAGTTAGTTAATGTAGTAAAATAGGGTGAAAAAAAGTTAAACTCTAGTGTACTTTTTTTCTGAAAATAGAAAAATATTTTAAATTACAAAAAAAAATCATTTCAATTTTAATCGAATACTTTGAAAGGATAAGAAGAAAAAAATTTAAAAAAAAACGAATCAACCAAGTTGATTTTTTTTTCTGTAGTAAATTTAGTAAAGAAATGCAAAAAAGCTATCAAAAGGTAATTGAAATTCACCACAAAATTAGACTGAATCAGGTTGAACAGGGTTGAAGTCAAAAGAAATGTTACAAAAGCATGAAATGAAATCAAGTTGTAAAAAAACTAATTTAATTTTCGCAAAAAAAAAAATATGAAATAAACTTATACTAAAGAATTAATTTTTTTAAGTCAATAAAATTCTTAAACAAATGCTACTTTTAATTAACAAAAAAAAAAAAACCTTAAAAATCCGTTAATCAATTTTTTAATACCTGCTATATTCGAAGAAAATTTTTTTCTAAATAGTAAGAAAACTGTGAAATTTGACTAACAACAAATTATTATTTGAGCTGAATAACTCTTTTCAGTTGCTGAATAATAAATGAATTATTAAAAATTTATAAAAAATTGTAAAATTCTAATTCAGCTAAGCATATTACATATTAAGATATTTTACAAAGTTTTTCCTTAAAATATCCAGGTTCCAACTTTCAACAAGAGCTTTTTTAAATCAGCTTAACAATCTTTATATTTAAAGAAAATCATAACTTAAATCAGCTTAACAATCTTTATATTTAAAGAAAATCATAACTCTAAATTATTTTCATATTTTCAAATTATTGCTGTAGCTGAATAAGAAAAAAAGAATCACTAAATCAAACTATTATTCCAGCTGAATAAAAACTTTTACTTGCTGAATAAATTTTAAGACTTCTTTTCAGTTCACCTAAAAGTATTTTAGTATTTTTAACGTTTTTATTCAAATTCAGCTGTTTTATTTTTCACTACCAACATTTTATTTAACTCAATTTTTGTAAATAAACATTTCAAACCTTTTTTAGAGCTAAATTACAATTTTTAATTACCATTCAGTAATAGCAACAGTTTTAAAATTATACGACAGTAAAAGTAAATCATAACTGCAAATAATTTTCATAATTTCAAATTATAGATTTAGCTGAATAAAAATTTTCATTTGCTGAATATGTTTAAAATCTTCATACATTAAAAAATATTTTTATAAAAATTTTTGAACTGTAATTCAGCTAGGAAAATTCGTTGTTGTATGTCTACATTTTATTTCTTCATTTTAGTCTTCATTATTACAATTTTACTCAAAAAAATCACAATATCAAACTATTTATTCAGCTGAATAGAAACTTTTAACAGCTAAATACATTTTGAGATTTTGTTTCAGTTCACCTAAAAGAATATTAGTGTTTTTAAGGTTTTCATTCAAATTCAGCTGCTTTATTTTTAAATTTTTTTAAGCTCAATTTTTTTGAAATTATCTTTTCAAACTTTTTCTAGAACTTAATTACAATTTCTTATTACATTCAGTAATATCAACAGTTTTAACAACAGTAAAAGTAAATCATAACTCTAAATTATTTTCAAAATTTCAAATTATAGCTGTGGCTGAATAAGAATTTTTAGTTTAGAATATGTTTAAAAGCTTTATACATTAAAAAATATTTTTCTAGAAATTGTTGAACTGTAATTCAGCCTTCATCATTATTAAAATTAATTAAGCAAATTTCCTAATAAAAATTTAACACAAAAAAAGTCACAATATCAAACTATTTTTTCAGCTGAATAGGAACTTTCAATAACTGAATAAATTTTAAGACTGTGTCAGTTCGCCTAAAAGTATATTAGTGTTTTTAAGGTTTTCATTCAAATTCAGCTGCTTTATTTTTAATTTTTTTAAGCACAATTTTTATAAAATTATCTTTTAAATCCCTGAGGAACGTCGACTGGAAAACCTTAAGGAGTTACGTCCGGGAAACCAGGTTTCTGGATACCGGACGTTAACAATGGATCTCCATGTTCTTAAGGAGCGCACAACAGGCCCAGCAGAGGCCTAGGTGTATATCGTAACGATATTAGATTGCATTTCGATGCTTCATCCTCCTTTCGACCTAACCTAACCAAAATCAAATAATAAAACATTAGCAGGTATTAAAAAATTATCTTAAACATTTTCCAAAATTTGTGTTTCTGAAAAGTTTTTCTTTAAATAATACGAAATAGCAAAGATAGATGAGAGAATCATTCCATCTGCAAAAAAAATCCAATTCAGCTAAGGATAATTCATATTCAGCTAAGATTTTTTTTAATATACATATACACCGTTCACTATTAATTTTTAATTTTAATTCAGAATGTTCAATGTATCTTAAAAATTGACTTAAGCTGTTAAAATTCAAATTCTGTGTTTTAAAGTAAACATTACATTTTGGTAGCTGAATTAAGTATTTTATTAGCTGAATACGATAAGAGATATATTATGTATAATATAATTAAATCAAATACATATTTCAATTCAAACTATCTATTTTGTGTAAAAATCATTTTATTTTCTTAGCAGAATCGTTATTGTTTTTAGCTGAATACAATCATTTTTTAAATTAAATTAATTCAGCTATAACAAACGAGTTGTAACTGTTAAAATATGTTATTATGCAATACCTCTTATTGTAATTTACCCCTTTTTTGAAATCGTTTTAAATTCAGCTAAGGAAAAAAGATTCAGCTGAGATAATTTTAATAAATATGCAGTTCAATGTGATTTATGTTATTTACAATTAACTTTGCATGAGCTGAATATGACGTCAACACATTTTGTTAATTTTATTAAACAAGTTTTTGTGTAAATTTAATATTAAAAATTATTTTTTCATGCATATAGATTGGGGGTAAAAAAAATCAACAAATCCCAATACTTTTAAAGCAAAATAAATGCTAAATTTTTAATCAAAAATATATTTGTAGTTCGGATTTGCAGAATATACAATTTAGTACTTAATTCTTTGGCAACTATTGTAAATGTAATGCTGAATTTAAATATATTGGCAATCTACACTAAATTTGTTTGTAAAAAAATTAAATCTATTTACTAATTTATTGAATTGACAAACAATTTTGGCACCGTTTTCATTGTTATAAAAATAAACTACTCTCTTAATCTCTATTTCCAATCTTTTTTAGTTTTCTCCACTTGATAACAAATTTTATTCAATACTTGCCCGTAAACTTTTGTTAATTATCATTAAAATAAAACAAATTATCTCCTAATAAGCCAGTTTATTTTATTGTTGCTTTTATTTAGTAGAATGGATTTTAGTATTTAATGATAATGCATTTTTTTATAATCCTTTATGTTCATCACATTCTTTTATATTTTATATCCTTTTGTTTATGATTATATGCAATACGTGTTGTTCATTTTTGTTGTTTTTATTTGTTGTTTGTGCTGTTAGATGTGTTCCATTTTGCCCATATATTTATGTTATTTTATAATAATGATGTTGTAAATGTTGTGTGTTTAATTACATCATTACAAATAATTACAACAAAATTCAACACAAAAATAAAAAAAAAACTTATTAAATACAAAACATAATAATAACACATTACAATCATTAAAAATGCATTTATAATATATACAATTTTTAAATACAGACACAAATAAATAGAAATAAATGTTAATAACAATATTATAAAATTTATAGAAATTTTTTTGTTGTTGAAATTTGTATGTTTTATAATCAAACAAGCTTAATTGCATAACTAGTTTGTTTATTTAAATTGTTTACAATTTTAAGAATACATGTAAATATTATGCAGCTGAATAGCAATAAATGTCATTTAACTATGATTCAAATTATTAAAACAGTATACTTTATACGATTTATAAAAAGTTTACTCAGCTGAATTGATAATTTATGGGCTAAAATAGTTTTAAGTTATTCTAACCATAAAGACAAATGATTGTAAACAGTTTGATTAGTTAAAATTATTGTTATTTTATTGTATAGCTATGATATTTATATATATATATTAGTAAAAAAATATATTTTCATAGCTGAATCGAAACCATGGTTGGCTGAATAAAATATTTGTCTAACAAAATTTTTTTCTGAAAAAATTTTTAACCTTAGTAGCAATGTCTGGTTTATATTCTTGTAAAAAAATTAAAAATTTATTAGCTGAATTTCAATTTCACTTAGCTGAATAGCAATTGTTGGAAATTATTTCAGCCATAAAGTATTTGCAAATAAAAATTTACAACTGAATTTGAAATTTAATTAGCTGAATGGATGATTTAACCCAGAAAGATTGTTTTTTAAAATCAAATCAAAAAATCTTATAAAAACAAATTTCACCTAGCTGAATATCTATAGCAATAAGCTGAATAGCAATTACTTATATGTGTCATATTTTTATGTGATAAATATTTTATTTTTTATTAAAAATTGAAAACTTTGTTAGCTGAATATATAATTTATAGCTAAAACGAGAACTTGACTCAAAGGAATGAATGATTTTGCTTGAAGTTACTTCTTTATGCCAAAATTAATGTAAAAAAGAATTTTAGAAATACAGTTATTACTTTTCAGCTATAGTTATAAATGCAAATTTGTCATAGCTTATAATTATTGAATATTATAACAATTTCTAAACATATTAACTAAATAAATAATTTTATAACCAAATCTAAACTTAAATTAGCTGAATGAATGATATAGCCTAAAAATACTATTTTAGTATGTTTAGTGTTAAAAAAGATCATTTAAGTGTTAGTTTTAATATATTCTTTGGTAATTTTTAACTTTTTTTTAGCTGAATTTAGGTATAATCACTTAAGAAATTACTATTAGAAGTATTTAAATGTTAATAAAACTTATTAAAATAGAAATCAATAAGCTTAATGTTCATTTTATCTTACTGAATAGCTAAAACATCTAGTTATAGTTATACAAATTTGAAATTTCAAAAATTTTTTCAGCTGAATTAAATATTTCTGGGCTAAAGTTATATAAAATTAAATCAAAATGTATATAAATTTTATAACTTCAAAAATTAGTTATCTGAATTGTAGTTTTATCTTGCTGAATAGCAAATTGGTGCTTGTTTTGGTACGAAACTATTAAGAATATATATTTTAATAGCTGAATTTGAATTTTATTTTACTACATATACAAAGTTAATAAAACTTTTTAAATTGCAATTCCATAAGCTTAATGTAAATAGCAAAAAATCTACTTTTCTTTGTAATTAAATATAATTTTCATGGCTGAATTAAAAATTTGTCCTGCTGAATTAAAGATTTCTGGGCTAAAGTTCTATAAAATTAAATCAAAACGTACATAAATTTTATAACATCAAAAACTAGCTAGCTGAATTATAGTTTTATCTAGCTGAATAGCAAGTAAGTACTTATTTTAGTTAGAAACTGTAAAAAAATATATATTTTCATAGCTGAATTTGGCAATTGCTGAATAGAAAAAAATCTACTTATCTTTGTAAGTAAATATAATTTTCACGGTTGAATTAAAAATTTGTCCTGCTGAATTAAAGATTTCTGGGCTAAAGTTCTATAAAATTAAATCAAAACGTACATAAAGATAATAACATCAAAAACTAGCTAGCTGAATTATAGTTTTATCTAGCTGAATAGGAAATAAGTGCTTGCTTTGGTTCGAAACTAATAAAAAATATATATTTTCATAGCTGAATTTGGCAATTGCTGAATAGAAAAAGAATCTACTTATCTTTGTTATTAAATATAATTTTCATGGCTAAATCAAAAATGTTTCTTGCTGAATTAATGATTTCAGGGCTAAAGTTCTATAAAATTAAATTAAAACGTACAAAAATTTTATAACAACAAAAACTAGCCAGCTGAATTATAGTTTTATCTAGCTGAATGGCAAATTTGTGCTTGTTTTAATTAGAAACTGTAAAAAAAATATATATTTTCATAGCTGAATTTGAATTTTATTTAACTAACTACATATACATACTACTTTAAAACTTTTTTTGGGCTTATTTTTTCTTTGGAAAGTTTTAGATCCTAAACAATTTAATTTTCCTAGATATAATTTTTTTTTTAATATTTTTAGTAAATGACAAAGTTGTAATGATTTGGAATAAAGTGGAATTTTTGACTTTTTAAAAGTTTTAACAAAAACTTTGGCAACAGAAAGAACTTTTTCAAATAAATACTTACTGTTCCACACGTTTTAAAAAATTGCCTAATTTTTCTTACTTGACCAAGTGTATAATTTAGAATAGTTTTATTACCTAAAAAGAAATAAAGAAAATTAAGTTGCAATTATTAACTAGTAATTATACATACATACTGCTGTGATTTTTAATAAATTTAAATATTGTATTTAATAGATTTGTAGTAGTAACCTATAATAATGTATATTCCGTTTGATATATTACTTTGAATTTTTCAAACATTCTTTAATGTTTTATTTCAGTTCTGCACTCAAAAAAAAAAAAAATGAACTAGAATTTAGAAAAATTAACTTATTTAGTGAAAAAATTAAAATGAAAACGGCGACAGACACTTTTTACCAATATTTAATAAAATTTTCTTTGAAATTAAGAAAGGAATTTTACTTAAAATTTGGTCCAAATTTCTAAACTATAGAAAAATGTAACTACTGAGAACTAAATTTTTATTATAAAACAGTAAAATTTTCTCCTAATTAGTTTATATATCATGTTGAATTTTACTGTTAGTTAGGAAGTGTTTCCTTGGTTTTAAGAAAACCTTTATTTTATTTAAGTTCATTAGATATTTTTTTTTACTAAAAACTAGAACTTAACTTCCTAAAAATAAGAAAATATTTTCCAACATTAAGTTAAATAGCACTTCTTTTAAGTGAAAAATTATCCTTATCCTGCTTCTATGGTAAAGGTAATATATTTTACCATAAAGTACTTTACACCCATTGAGTAAGTATTTTCCCACTTCCGGAGAACTTTCGCTTTGTGAGGACACTGCTCTTAACAAGCTTTTTGCTATACATTTTTGTCTTAAAATTAAATTAAATTATACTAAATTCATGTATTTAAAATATAAATTAAATTTCATTAGCAAAAATGTAAACAAATTAAAAAAAACATACTGCAGGATATCCTGAAAAGTAATAATTTGTTACAAAGTTAGATCCTTTTCGTAGTCAATTAATAGTTCTCCTCAAGAGAACTACAAAAAGGAACGCCCTAAGTGACACACGGAATCTATGGCTAAGGAACAAGGGGGGTTCTTTGTCTTCTTAAATTAACTGATTTAAGGAAATTGTTGCAAAAATACAAAATATCACAGTTACATTTTTTGTTATTATTGGAAAATGGAATAATATCATAAGTTTATTTTATGGGATTTTTATTTTTTTATTTGACATATACAAAAAAATTAGTTCGATAAATATAAAGTTTAATAGGCCCAACGTCAATTATAGGAAAGCCATTATGCCGTAATGTATAAAATCTTCCTGCGATATTTTGTATTGTAGTCAACAAACTAATTTATTACATAAAAGCGCAAATTCGAAATTTTTAAAAAAAAAATATTTTAAGCTACTTTAAGTTCAATGTTAAAGACTGTTAAGATTAGAGATGGGCATGTGAGCCATTTTTGAATCACGCACCAAACATTACAATCATGCACTAAAGTTTTTTAAAATGGTAACTTTAATTTGTTGCCTTTAATAACATTTTTTCTTGGAAATTAGGAGAACTAACTAGTTTGTTTTTAATTTATTGTTTTTTTGGAATAGAATATTAAAAATAATTTAAACATTTTCCAACAAAAAAAATCCTACACCAAATTTTATTATTTTTTAAAAATTAGAAAACTTTTACCTGGAAAAAAGAATATTTTATTAAAATTTTTTAAATTTATCTGAACTAAGTTGCATGAAAATTTTCCTTAGAAATAGTTCATCATTTTCTAAAACTAAGATGTTTTGTTCTTAAAATGAATAAATTTTTATTAATAAATTTTTATTTTTCAAGAAATATTTCTTAGGAAAAATATGAACTACAGGTTGGTTAAAAAGTTCCTGCGCTCGAAATGAAAGAATACTGTTTTTGTTACAAAATATATTTTTTTATTCAATATTCTTATTCTTCTTTAAACCAGGTCTTTTCTCACGAATTTTTTCATCCAGCTGATGCAAACGGCTGCATGATATTCAGAGTTGATTGTTTTACCTTTCTGAAGATAATCAATCAACAAAATTCCATTTGCATCCCAAAAAACTGATGCCATAACCTTCTTTGCTGATTGTTGTGACTTCACCTGCTTTGGAGCTGAACAACCAGCTTCAGTCAACTGTACACGTTCTTGTTTCAATTTAGGATCATGGTGGTAGATCTAAGTCTCATCCATAGTTATAAAACGACGCAAGAAGTCGGTTTTATTTGGCTTAAAACGCTCCAAATTACGATGAGAAATTTGTTTTCGATCCAGTTTTTGTTGAATTGTTAATGTGTACGGCACTAACTTTCCAAACAGTTTTTTCATACGTAGTTCTTCATGTAAAATATGGAGTACTCGTTCGTCTGAGATGCCTATGGCATTAGCAATTTCACGCTTAGTCAAACTTGGATCTTCACTAACCATATTATGTACCTACTCAATGATTTCTGCTGTGGTTGCAGTTTTTGGTCGTCCTTCGAGTGGATCGTCTTTAAGGCTGGTACGACCACGTTTAAATTCACCAGCCCAAAATTCAACGGTGCGTTTTGAAGATGAGGACTCCTTATACACTTCTAACAATTGTTCATAAATTTCCTTTGCTTTTAAACCCTTCAAAACAAAGAATCTAATGACTGCACGATATTCAATTTTTTCCATATTAAAAAAAAATAAATGACACGTCAACTTCAAATGGCTTGTAAACAAAGAAAGAATTGACAGAATGACTTGCAACTTTGCATGTGTTCTCAGGACAGTTATACCAACTTGAGAAAAAAAATTTTGGAGCTAGCAGTGCCATCTCTTGGTGAGCGCAGGAACTTTTCAACCAACCTGTATTTCTGAGTATATTAACTATTACGTTTTTCCTCAAACTTGGGAATTTTAATTCTTTTTTAAGAAAATTTTTCTAAATTTTAATAAAATTTTACTTAAATTGAGGACAATTTATAAACAATTTTGAAGGAAATTTTTGATTACATTTTAGTTCATGTAATTTTTTTTTTTGAGTGTGTAACATCACTCACTACTCCTTCAATTTGCTATTGAAAAAGGTCAAATAGGGCGTTTTAGTAAATTACATAAAAAGGTCTTTTTTTAATGAAAGTCCTTTTATAATTATGTATATGCTGGACTTTAGCTATAAATATATGTTTTACAATTTTCATATGACTACAGAAAGTATAACATACATATTATTTAATCTAATAAAATAGAAAATTATTATATGGAAAATAAGCCTTTAGGTTAAAAGTTGTCTACAACATACAAATTATAGAATTCTCTTTTTATACCCTCCACCATATATGGTGAGGGTATATATCAGTTTAGCATTCCGTTTGTAACATGTCGAAATATAGGTCTAAGACCCCATAAAGTATATATATTCGTGATCCTTATGCAATTTTAAGTCGATTTAGCGATGTCCGTCTGTCTGTCTATTGAAATGGCGATCTCGATGCGAAGACGCAAGCGGGGGTGCCTATTTTTACCCAGATTATTGTACATCCTCCCGAGCAGTTTGGTATTGAAAATGAGCAAAATCAGTCCAGCGGTTAAAAAGTTATGGGTGAAAATGTGAAGATACCTCTAAATTTTCTATATAAATTGGTGTATTTTAGTACAATTTGATAGTAGCGGACTGGTATATAATATATTATCTCATATTTTTTCACAAATTGCTTAGGAATTAATAATATTTTGAATACCTCAAGTATTTTTCACCTCAAAAATTTTTTTTCACCACTAAAATTTTTTTTCACCACAAAAAATTATTTCTTATATAAAAAAGTTTTTTCACCTCAAAATTTTTTTCACGAAAAAAATTTGTTTCCTTATCCAAAAAAGTTTTTCACCTCAAAAAATTTTTTTCACCTCCATAATTTTACTTCAAAAGTTTTTTTACATTGTTTGTATCAAAAACAACAGCGAACATTGGTGGAGGGTATTCAAAGATTCGGCACAGCCGAATTTAAGCCTTTTTTACTTGTTTTATTTTTTTTATTGTTGTAATGTTGTAGACTATACAAATTGGCTTATATAAATTTGGGTTTTGTGGTATAAAAATAAAAATGTTTTAACCAGGGAAGTTGTAATTTTTTTTATTTTTTTGTTTGCAAAATATAACAAATTGATGTACGGCACTCTTTAATTGAAAAGTAAGCAAAAGAAGGGAATTTAAATTGTTAAACTAGCGTGTGTGATACTTTATAATTTTCAATTTAGGCAACCATTTGTGGTTCAATTAACAAATTGTGGTGCTTAATATTATAGTTCAATTGAGGGATTAATCACGATTGGCTCAAACAGTTTAATTTGGAAAACTATGTTGTGTTTCATTGTGTATTTATTTAAACTAAGCCAAATTACCCTTATTGCACAATAAAGGGTGGTTAAATTTTAAGGGCCGATGTTGATTTTGAAAAAAAAAATACAAATTATTTATTTTTATTATGATAATATTGTATGGTTCAATTATGTATGGAACAAAATATCGGCCAAATGGCCGCCGCGACCTCGGCGGCACACCTCCATCCGATGGTCCAAATTTTCGATGACGCTGAGACATAATTGAGGTTCTATGCCGTTAATGTGCCGAATTATTTCATTCTTTAGCTCTTGAATTGTTGCTGGCTTACACGACGTACACCTTTTCTTTCAAATAACCCTAAAGAAAGAAGTCCAACGGTGTCAAATCATCTCAAATTATCTCACGTGGTGGCGATGTCACCACGATTCACACGGCCATTGAATTTGTCGCGCAAAAGAGCCATTGTTTCGTTAGCTGTGTGTCAAGTGGCACCGTCCTGTTGAAACCACATATCGTGCACATCTATATCTTTCAATTCAGGCCATAAAAAGTTCGTTATCATCTCACGACAGCGAAACTGCAAAATCCACTTTATTCTTGGTTTAATCATAAACAAAAATTCGTGTTCACATTTAATAATTCAACAAAATTCACTGCAGAATAAAATCAGCATCATGTTACTGAACGCGTAATTGGGATCAGTGTGAATCATCTGTCGATTTTGTTTACTGCAAATTTAATCACTCAACAAAAAGTCAGCGTTGAATAAATCAGAAAAAAAACAACAAATAACGCATGTGTGTATTCATGATTAAAACAAAATAGAAACACATTTCATAAATGATATTGTGTGCATTAGGGTGGGACTTAAATCCGCTTTTTTTGAATTTTTTTTATTAGCAATACAATACTAAAAATATTCTTCTTTGTGAAATAAAAATATTTTTTTGGAAAAAAATTAGGTCGATATCTCAGGCTTGCCTAATCTGGAAACATTTAAATATTGTCTAAATTTTTTTTTCATCTATTTTGATTGGAAAATTAGGCAATATTTAACTTTAACCGGATTGGGAGAGCCTGAGATATCGACCTAAATTTAAAAAAAAAAAAATTCACAAAGAACAATATTTTTGGTAGTACTAATAAAAATTCTAAAAAAACGGATTATAGACCCCACCCTAATTTATGAAATGTGTTTCTACAAAACCACCCCCTTTTTATAGATAAAAAACTATTTTATTTTAATTATGAATACACACATACGCGTTATTTATTGCTTTTTCTGATTTATTCTACATCAAAATAATTATTGTTGACTGAAACGAACAGAATAAAATCAATGGTATAAAAACCGACCGATGATTATAAATCAGTGACAACAATTTGCAACAATTTGATTTAAAATCATCAAGAAATATATGTGTTGGAGTATATTCAGCGTTTGAACGGTCACTCTTTGTGAGTGCATTGGTTTTTCGACAATCACTCTTGGATTATCATTCGCTCAAATGCGGCAATTCTGCTTACTGACGAATCCACTAAAGTGTAAATGTGCTGCCACATCACTGAAGATGATTTTCTTTGAAAATTGATCATCCACTGTTGCCATTTCTTGCTGCCACCATTCTGACCATTGACGACGTTTGGAATGGTCAAGAGGCTTTAGTTCTTGAGTCAATTGCACCTTGTAAGCGTGTAAATGCAAGTCTTAATGCCTAATATTAACGACGAGCGTGAGAAGTGCAATTGTTGGGCACGACGAGGACGAGTTGAGGTGGACGGCTCTTCAGCCACACTATCGCGAACAGCAGCAATATTTTCTGCAGTACAAGCTGTTCGAGCATGCACTGCTGTTTTTACATTTCCTACAGACCCGGTTTGCTCAAATTTAACCACCCTTTAGTTGCACTTCTGTTGAATATTTAGTTTTATAAAACAAATTTAAAACAATTTCATAGTAACAACTGTTTTTCAAATGTAATTAAAATGCATTTTGTTTAAGTTTTCTAATAAAAATGGGAAGAGACTAAAAAAAGAGAAAAACTAATTTTGTAACAATTAAAACAGTTTGTTCATAAAAAGTTTTGGCGTAATTAAAAGCTGGTTGCACGTAAAATATGTACAAAATTCAAAAGAACAAATATTTAAGAAAGCAAGTCTTTTGAATCTCAAAACTAAATTTGTGTTAAAATTTCCTCTTGAATATTTAAATTATTATACCCTTCACCACAGGTGGAAGGGTATATATAAGTTTGTCATTCCGTTTGTAATTTCTACAATATTGATCTTAGACCCTATAAAGTATATATATTATGGGTCCTTATGAAGAGCGAAGTTGATTTAACGATGTCCGTCTGTCCGTCTGTCCGTCTGTGTGTTGAAATGGGTTTTCCGAAGAACCCAGACGTGATGAGGACTTGATTCTTTTTTATTTCTGTTACATGTGATCCATTTCTGTTTGCTATTAAAAATCAGACAGATCGGTTAATAAATGGCTGAGATATTAGCAAAAAACCAGGACTACCTCTAATTTTTCCAGTAAAATCCCTTTGTTTAATATGTATGTAGAATTTTACGCATAACAAACACATCCATGTGTTAAAATTCTTTTCTTTTATCTCCACCTTTTATACACAAACAACACACATACAAAGATTTGTCATTTAAATAAAAACCAAACAAATCTCTAATTAACGAAGACTTTTATATATGTATGTACATCTATTGACGATGATTTTGTGTGAGCTTCAATAGCTCAGTTGTCTAGACGCCATGTCACAAATACTTTTTTTCTCTAAGCCCGTGGAGTTCGAGGTTCAAATCTCGCTCAGGTCAATTCACTTTTTTTTTTGTACATTTTTTTTTATTATTTTCTTAATATTTTTTTTTTTGCTTATTTTTGGTTTTTTTTTTTTAACATTTAATAACTAATTTATATAAAATTTTATATTAATAATTAAAATTCTTTTCTTTCATCTCCACCTTTTATACACAAACAACACACATACAAAGATTTGTCATTTAAATAAAAACTAAACAAATCCCTAATGAACGAAGACTTTTATATATGTACATCTATTGACGATGATTTTGTGTGAGCTTCAATAGCTCAGTTGTCTAGACGCCATGTCACAAATACTTTTTTTCTCTAAGGCCGCGGGTTCGAATCTCGGTCAGGTCAATTCACTTTTTTTTTGTACATTTTTTTTTTTATTTTCTTAAGATTTTTTTTTGTTTATTTTTTGTTTTTTTTACATTTAATAATTAATTTAAATAAAATTTTATATTAATAATTAAATAATCCATAAATAGGCTAAAAACATCAAAATTTTTATAAAAACCCTCTGATACAAACAAAATACAAACGGTTTTATTTCTTTTTTTTGCTCCGATTTAAAAGAATTTATAAAAAGATTTTTAAACCATTTTATTTCTCACATATTAAGAACATTTTATACATAATTTACCTTTGAGTGCAACTATTTTAGGTCATAACTTATAATAATTTATAAAAAAAATTATAAACTATTTTCCTTCAAATTTTTAAAATTAAGCTAAAGAAATTACAAATATTTCTAATAAAAAAGCGAAATAAAATCCCAAATGTAAATTTGCCAGCTAAATCAAACTATTTTGTAGAAATAAAACACATGCAGTTGTAGTGATTTCTTTTAACGATTTGTTGAAATTCTTTTCTTTCACCTCTTCACCTTTTATACACAAACAACAAACACTATTCTAGAGCTGTATTATGACCTATGGATACGTCTTATATAGCAAAAGATCAAAAATCTTTAGTATAACATATTTGCTGAAAAACTCGGAAATATCGGTTCAGATACAAAAAAGTTATGCCCAAAACATAAATTTTTTTAAAGTACCTATATTCCCGAGTCCAAGTTTTATCTCCAAACTAAATGGTTAATTTCCTCTTAAAGGCGTCCGTATATAAATCTGTCCATTCCATATATGTCCATATATAAACTTCAGTTTTTTCCCAACCATGGTGAAGGGTATATAAGATTCGGCATAGCCGAATTTAGCCGCTCTTACTTGTTTTTTTTTCGTTTTAATTAAAATTTTCTTTTTAATTTCAATTATCTTGTTTTTTTTTGAACTTAAAGGAAATCATAAAAATTTTATGTGCATGTTTTTCCACGTCATTACGCCTCTCTTTTGTTTTTTTTTTGTACATAATTTCAATTAAAATTCTTCTCGGATTTTGTTTAATATTCCATTTTAATGTTTACCTTGCGTTGTTGTTACATTTTTTTATTAACATTTACTTTTATTTTTGTTTCATTTCATAAATATTTTGCGTAGCAAAAAAAAAGAAATGTCAAAAGTAAATAATTAAATTCATATGCACGTTTTACAATTGTAACATTCACATGCGCGACTTAATGTTTGGCTGTGTGCAAGTAAATGTCCTTTTTGTCTTTTGTATATTGAAGCAGTGTGTGTGTGTGTGTGTGTGTGTGGCGTGTGTGTGTACAGGTTGGTTGAAAAGTTGCTGCGCTCGAAATGAAAGAATACTGTTTTTGTTACGAAATATATTTTTTTATTCAATATAATCTCCTAGAAGCTCAATACACTTGTTCCAATGATCTTGCAATAATTTTATCCCATCCTTATAATGGTTTTGCGGAAGCTCTGCAAAATAACGGTCTACGGCTGCTATGGCCTCTTCATTCGACGAAAAATGCTTTCCACGAAGGAATTGTTTGAGATTTCTGAAGAAATAGTAGTCACTGTGAGTCAAATCTGGTGAATACGGTGGATGTTCAAGCAATTCGTAATTTAATTCTTTGAATTTAGCCATCGTCAAAACACTTTTGTGAGCAGGTGCATTGTCTTGATGAAAAATTATTTTTTTCTTCTTTAAACCAGATCTTTTCTCACGAATTTTTTCATCCAGCTGATCCAAAAGGCTGCAATAATATTCAGAGTTGATTTTTTTACCTTTCTGAAGATAATCAATCAACAAAATTTCTTTTGCATCCCAAAAAACTGATGCCATAATCTTCTTTGCTGATCGTTGTGACTTCACCTGCTTTGGAGCTGAACAACCAGCTTCAGTCCACTGTAAACGTTCTTGCTTCAATTTAGGATCATGGTGGTAAATCCAAGTCTCATCCATAGTTATAAAACGATGCAAGAAGTCGGCTTAAAACGCTCCAAATTACGCTGAGAAATTTGTTTTCGATCCAGTTTTTGTTGAATTGTTAATGTGTACGGCACTAACTTTCCAAACAGTTTTTTCATACGTAATTCTTCATGTAAAATATGGAGTACTCGCTCGTCTGAGATGCCTATGGCATTAGCAATTTCACGCTTAGTCACACTTGGATCTTCACTAACCATATTATGTACCTACTTAATGATTTCTGCTGTGGTTGCAGTTTTTGGTCGTCCTTCGCGTGGATCGTCTTTAAGGCTGGCACGACCACGCTTAAATTCACCAGCCCAAAATTCAACTGTGCGTTTTGAAGGTGAGGACTCCTTATACACTTCTAACAATTGTTCATAAATTTCCTTTGCTTTTAAACCCTTCAAAACAAAGAATCTAATGACTGCACGATATTCAATTTTTTCCATATTAAAAAAAAACAATGACACGTCAACTTCAAATGGCTTGTAAACAAAGAAAGAATTGACAGAATGACTTGCAACTTTGCATGTGTTCTCAGGACAGTTATACCAACTTGAGAAAAAAAAAAGTTTGGAGCTAGCAGTGCCATCTCTTGGTGAGCGCAGGAACTTTTAAACCAACCTGTATAAGGGTGACACTTATTTTGAAAATTGCAACTGTCCCTAGGACTATAATTCCTTACAACAAAATGCCTCCCTCCTAGTCTTGTGTTTTTTGTTTTCTTCCTTTGCAAGCATTGGGTTGTTGTCTTTTTACTTGTTTTTGTTTACAATAAACACATTTAATTGTTATTTGCCAGAATATATGAGAAGGTTTTGTTAATATGCTTGAAGGAATTTAACATACATTTTCAAAAAAGTTTTTTTTTTCCAACATAATACGTTTTTTTTGGTATTAAAAACAAAGGAATAAATGTAAAAAATTTAATTATTAAAACCTACATATTTTGTTAAATTAAAATTTATTTCTTTGGCATTTTTAAAGGAACCAGTTTAAAATTAATGGACATTTTTTAGTATAAAGATCAGACCTTTTCAAATCTGTTTTTAATTTTGACGAATTAATTGGCGAAATAATTACTACCATAATTCAATATTTATCTTATTAGAAGATTTAAGATGATTAAAATAATTCTTTTTATAAATCAAATGAAATAATTCAGTTGGAATAATTCAGTTTTAAATCAAAGAATCAAATCAATTTTGATTTGATTCGTAAATTAAAAAAATAATTATTTTGTTTCCAGAATATGATTTGATTCGCAAATTAAAATAATTTTTTTTTTTAAATCACGATTAATGTAATTTTAAACTTCATGGTTTCATGGAATTTTTATAAAACAGCCTCCTCCAGATGTCTTCCGGACCTGTCCCATTTTTTTTATATTATCGCAGTATATTAATACACTATTAGAGCAAAAATTTTTTCCGTTTTGCCTTATCTCGCTAAGTTTTCGAGATACCGAACATTTTAAAACATAAGCGGGATATCGTAAAACGGACAAAATTTTTGCAAAGCTTGAAATTAAAGTGGTAATTTAAAAGTTCTTTATTATGCTTTAATTATATTCTTTGATTTGTTTAGCTTTGTGTAATGTTTATAAATTTTCATTGAGTAAAAAGTATTAAATAAAAAAAAAAAAAAACAATCTTAAATTTTTTGAAATCTCCTTTATAGTTTTGAATTTAATTCATTGAAAATAATCTGCAGTTTTTAGAAATTGTAAAAACTTATTGTATTTTTACCAAACAAAATCGTCGTTGGCAAAATTTCACTAGAAAAAAATCGTCAAAATGAAGTGAAACTGTCTCGACTAGCATCACCGTTTATACTCTCAGTTGTTTTACTTTATTCTTGTTCAGAATGGTTGTGTACCTACTCTTGTTTGTTTTTTCTTATTAACTTCTTCTGAATTGCCCTCTTGATTAGTTGTTATTTAGTATTCAATAAAATCGGTAGCTCGTAACAAGTCGTCCGTCCGTATGTTAATAGTGAAATTATTTAAATTATTAAAAAAAACTTTTTTTAAAAGTAAATTAAATTTGTAATTTAACTAGTTATTACAAAAAAAAAAATAATTTATAGAAAAAAATAAATAGTATTCAAGTAAATTCTAAAATGATAATGTTAAATTAAAAGTTATATATTATGCTTTAATTATATTCTTTGGTTTTTTTAGTTTTGTTTTGTTTATAAATTTGCTTTGAGTAAAAGTGATTAAATAATAATAAAAAAAACACTTTAAATTTTTTGAAATCTGTTTACAGTTTTGCATATAATTCATTAAAAATAATCTGCAGTTTTTAGAAATTTTCAAAACTTATTGTATTTTTACCAAAAGTAATCGTCAATCGTCGATTGGCAAAATTTCACTAGAAAAAAAATCGTCAAAATAACGTAAAACCGTCTCGACAAGCATTACTGTTTACCTACTCTTGTTTGTTTCTTTCTTGTTCACCGCTTTGGAATTGCCCTCTTAATTAATTGTTATTTAGTATTCAATAAAATCGGTACCACGTAAAAAGTCGTCCATCCGCATGTGTTAATGCAAATAGTGAATTTTTTTTTATTTATTAAAAAATAATAGTAAATTAAATTTGTAATTTAAATAGTTATTACCAAAAAAAAAAAAAAAAAACTACAGAAAAAACAAATATTATTCAAGAAAATTCTAAAATTTAATTGTTAATTTAAAAGTTCTTTATTATACTTTAATTATATTCTTTGGTTTTTCTAGTTTTGTTTTGCTTATAAGTAAATATAATTAAATAAAATATAATTAAATAAATTTTTTAAAATCTCTTCTAAATAGTTTTGCATATAATTCATTAAAAATAATCGGCAGTTTTTACGAATTTTCAAAACTTATTGTATTTTTACCAAACAAAATCGTCGATTGGCAAAATTTCACAAAAATACTGGCATGGCCTTTCTTGTTCATAATGGTTGTGTACCTACTCTTGTTTGTTTTTTCTTATTAACCTCTTCTGAATTGCCCTCTTAATTAGTTGTTATTTAGTAGTAATAAAATCGGTAGTTCGTAACAAGTCGTCCTTCCGTACGTGTTTATGCAAATAGTGAATTTTTTTATTTATTAAAAAAAAACTTATAAAAGTCAAATTAATAAATAATTTACAGAAAAAAACAAGTTTTCAAGTAAATTCTGAAATTAAAGTGTTAATTTAAAAGTTCTTTATTATGCTTTAATTATATCAAGTTTTGTTTAATCTTTATAAATTTGCAAATAATAATAAAAAAAAAAACAATTTTAAACTTTTTTAAATATCTTCACTATAGTTTTGCATATAATTCATTAAAAATAATCTGCAGTGTTTAGAATTTTCAAAACTTATTTTATTTTTACCAAAAAATAAAAAAATAAATAATCGTCAACCGTCGATTGGCAAAATTTCTCTAGAAAAAATCGTCAAAAAGACGTGAAACTGTCTCGACTAGCATCACTGTCTATACTCTCAGTTATTTTACTTTTTAAAATGTTTACTACATAAAACATTGGCATGATCTTTCTTGTTCAGAATGGTTGTGTACCTACTTTTGTTTCTTTTTCTTATTAACCTCTTCTAAATTGTCCTCTTGATTAGTTATTATTTAGTATTCAATAAAGTCGGTAGCTCGTAACAAATCGTCCGTCCGCATGTGTTAAAGCAAATAGTGAAATTTTTTTATTTATTAAAAAACTTATATTATAAAGTATATTAAATGTGTTATTAAGTTTTTACAAAAAAAAAAAATAATTTACAGAATAAAACAAAAACTATTCAAGTAAATTCTGAAATTTAAGTGTTATTTTAAAAGTTCCTTATTGTGCTTTAATTCTTTGGTTTGTTTAGTTTTGTTTTGTTTATAAATTTCCATTCAGTAGAAATAATTAAATAATAAAAAAACACAATTTTCAATTTTGTGAAATCTCTTCTTAACTGTGTTGCATATAATTCATTAAAAATAATAATTTTAGAAATTTTCAAAACTTGTATTTTTACCAAAAGTAATCGTCAATTGGCAAAATTTCACCAAAAAAAAATCGTCAAAATGACGTAAAACCATCTCGACGAGCACCACTGTTTATAACATAGGTGATCTATGTACTCTCTTTGTGTATACTCAGGTTGTCTATATGTAAATAAAACAAGAAAAAAAACTTTTAATACTGGCTTGTCCTTTCATGATCTGAATTATTGTACATTCTTGTCTAGTTTTTTCTTATTCACTACTTCTGCGTTGCCTACTTATTTAGTTGTTAATACTCAAATCGGTAGCTTCGAGTCGTTAATATTAATAGTGAATTTATTTAAATTATTAAAAAAATCTATAATAAAAGGGAATTAATTGTATAATTTTAAATAATCTCATGTGTAATTTTAAATAATATCATTAAAGTTAATTCCGTAATTGAAGTGTTAATTTAAAAATTCTTCATTTGGTTTTTTTTGTTTTCTTTGTTTTCTTTTTGGTAAATGTAAAGGAATTCGCACAGACAAAAATAACATTCAGTGAAAGAGATTATAAAAGTAATAAAGTGAATGTAAAAAATAATAAATAATTGAAATAATAATTTTGTATTATTATTCTTTTCAATTTTCCATAAATATTCTTAATGACATACATATGTTCATTAAAAACAATGTAATAACAAAATTAATTTACATCAAAATTAATGTGTGTATTTAAAAAAAAAAATAAACGGTAATCGGTTCGCGTTCGCGTTCATAAAAATATTGAATAAAAATCAGCATAACTGCATTCATAAAATAATTTGTAATGGTGAGTAATTAATCAGCTGATAGTTATAAAATAGTGCTTAAACACATCAAATGAAGTTGTCGCCATCAGCAAAACTTGTTTTTTACAAATATATTTTTAATGAAAAGCACAGATGGCAAATGTTTTGCTGCCGATGAACAGAAACGGTTCTATTTAATTATTCAGTGCTGTCAGCATTAACATTTGCTGACAGCAGCAGCATTTGATGTGTTCAATCACATAGACATAATAACTTTAAATGGGGTCGAATTAAGGCATTTGTGATTGAAATTTTATTTCTTAAAATAAAATACTTAAACGAAAGTTTTTCATCAGGAATGTGCTATAGTTCGGTCCCAAATTGGAAATAAAAGTTAAAGTTTGTTTTTTCATAATTGGTATTTTTAAAGTTGTGTTAAAAAAAGTTTCCAAATGAATTTATTCCATCACAAATGCTATAATCGATCCCTGTTCTCTCTTGTTTGCCAAAAGTTTATGAAATGAACAAAAAATTCTTATTTTTTATACTTGATTCCGGGAGTTTTCGTGGTTCCTTTTTTAAAAATTAACATTTGCATCGGAAAATATGAAAAGTTCATACGATAGCAAGATAGGACTTTAAACCTTATTATCCAAACGTCGTCATGTGACGACACAACTTTACAAGCCGATATATTCGGAACGGTAATTAATGTAACAGCGCAGTAAAAATCATAAGATTTTAAAAAAGAATTTTGACTACAACCACAAATCAAAAAATTTAAATAATCATTCCAGAGTGACCACATATTAATTAAAAATTTCAATCTCACTTTAAAAAAAAAAAAAAAAAAAAAAACTTATAAAATACGACGGAATAAAAAAAATTTCCTCGAAATCAGAGTTTTATTTTTTTTATTCTGTCTTTTTCACTGGATTAGAATTTAGAGAACAAATTACAAAATTAAATTTTGAAAAATCTGTATTCATTTAAAAATTACAGCCGGTAAACTTTTCAACTTTTGAGGCAAATGCCTCCGCTAGAGGACAATAAAAAAAAATCTTCTTGGACACAAATCTTTGACCTCATCACTGAACAACCAATAAATACTGCTTGTTTAAGTATTTTTTCCCAAATTACATAAAAAATGATTTAAAAGAAAGAGAATGGGAAACGATTGAAATTGAATAGAACTGAAACGGGAATATCCTTAGAAAAATTAAATTTTCTTCTTAATATATTCCGATATTTAAAACTACCGGAAAGGAAGTATAGTTTTTTTTATAAAGTTTTATTCCGTTACGAATTGCAATTCTCGACAAAGTATAATTTTGTTACCAAATTCATGTAAAATTGTGTTTGTTTTTTTTTTTTTGTTCCAAATCCTATTGTTTACTTAAACTTTGTTAAATAGCAAATTATAATAATTTAATATTTCTTTGTTCTTGTTCATTACTTTATTCAAATTCTACGTCTACATCTTTCAATATTCAGCAGCTTATCTGTTTTAATTTACTTAAACTACTACGTCGACTACTGCTAATGTTCTTCTTAAATTATTATAATATTAATAAGAACTAAATTATGAACATTATGCTGGCGGGCAAACAAAACAAACGAGAAGATAAACTTCCAAGACGCATAATATGCTCGCAATATACTAAATAGACGACACAGACAACAGGACAATCAACTTGATATCCAACATTGTTCTTCTCTTTAAACACTACTCTTCCTAGCGAGGGAGGTTTAATAGAGAAAGGTCCTAACTCGATTTATTATTTCTGTAGTGGTAAAGGAAAAAATATATCTATGAAATTAGAAACATTTTTAATATAAAATTTTGAATCAATACACTAAAAAAAAGATTTTTAAAATGCAACAAAAACAACATTTAATTAAAGAGAATTTCCTTGGAAATCAGACTTTGTTTTCTTTTAAACTTTAATATGTTTCTACGTTTTCTAAATAAAGCTAAAACAAAAAAATGTTGACATATTAATTTAAATATAAAAAAGTTTATTTTAACTAGAAACATATTAACTTTAATTAACTGAGGTGGTGGTAAACAGATCTTTAAAAAAACATAATTCCTTAAATCAATTTTTAAATCTTATTTAAATTTTGACGAATTAATTCGCGAATTACCTTTTCTGATTGAATTATTTTTTTTCTATCATAATTCAATCTTTATCTTATTAGAAGAATCAAAATGATTTAAATAATTCTTTTTATAAATCAAACGAAATAATTTAATTTGAATAATTTAATTTTAAATCAAAAAAACCAAATCAATTTTAATGTGATTCGCGAATCAAAAAAAAAAAAAAAAAAATTATTTTGATTTGATTCGCGAATCAAAAAAAATTATTTTGATTTGATTCGCGAATCAAAAAAAAAAATAATTTGATTCGCGAATGTAAAAAAAAAATAATTTGATTCGCGAATCAAAAAAAGAAAAAAAAATATTTTGATTTTCGAGTATGATTTGATTTGCGAATTAAAATAATTTATTTTTAAATCACCAGTAATTTAATTTTAAAACCGAAAGGTTTCATGGAATTCTTATAAAACAGTATCCTCGGGATATCTACCGATCATTTTTAAAAATGGCTATTTTATAAAATGTGGAATATCTCAGAAACTAAGCGAGACAAAACGGACAAAATTTTTAAAAAGCTTAACACAGGTCCCCGAAGGGTTTTCTGGAATTTTTATAAAACAGCCACAGGGTGTATATTTTTTTATTATCAATTTATATGATAATATAAATTAACATACTTCGATAAGACAAATTTCGTTTTACGTTCCATTTTGTTCGTATAAAAATGGGTCATCCTGTGGCTGTTTTATAAATAGATACCTCGGGATGTCTTCCGGACCTGGCCTATTTTTGTTATCGCTATATATTAATACTCTACTAGAGCAACAATTTTGTCCGTTTTGCCGGTAATTTTACCATTTTACAAAATTGCGAATATCTAGAAAACTAAGCGAGATTTGCAAGTCAATTTTAATGTTTTTTTATTATTTTATTTTAATTCGCAATCAAATAAATCTTTTTTTTTTTAATTCGTGATTAAAGAAAGAATTATGTTTGAAATGATTTGATTCAATTGAATCAAAACAGATTCAAATGAAGTTGATTGATCAACTATGATGTTAAATCTGATTTAATAAATTGATTTATAAAACATTTAATCAACTCGCTGATTTACAAAAAGAAATATTTTTTTCGCGAATTAATTCAATGAAGTTTTATCTTTTTCAAGGTCTGGTGGTAAATTTTACACTTTCTTTACATTTTTTATGTAATTAAAAAATATTTCTAAAATGAATAAAAAAAAAGTATTGATTTTTTTTATAAAAAATGTAAAAGCTTTAAAAAAAACAAATAATCATGAAAAAATGTTTTGTATTAGAATTTTTTAGTAAAATTTACCCCACGTCACTGATTAGGTCCAAAAATTTTACCTCCATAGTTGAGGGTTAACAATATTCATTTAAAAAATGAGATACTAAGTCAAATATGATAAAAATAAAAAATTTTATTCAAGGAAATTTATTTTTTTTTAAATCTTATTTTGTTTATTGTCTCCCCTCTGAAGAACTAAAAAAATCGAGTTAGGACCTTACTAGGTTAAGCCATCGATATACTATTTCTGCTCTTCTTATCATCGACAAAAATGTTTTAGTTGAGGAATAAAGCAAAAAATATTTTTAATTAAATTTTTTTTTGTTTTCAAATATTTTTTTTATGATTTTTTCCCAACGATAACAAAGTACGCGCGTATATTTTTTATGAGCATATTTTCATTTCCCATTTCTCGTTAGTTACTGTTATTGAAATGTCTATGAGAAACTTTCATCATTGTCGTCATCATCATAATTTTTTTTGTATGTTATATAACTCATATAATGGTTTGTGCTAATATACTAGATTTTTTCTTTTTTTTTCTTTTGCAACATCAGCATTATTCGATGAGAAAAAAAAATATGCATACAGTTTTGTGTGTACGCAAGTTTATTCTAATAAAAGAAAAAGAATCCCGGAAATTAAATAGGAAATAACGGTTGTTTTTAATGGTTTTTTTTTCATGGATCATTTAATGATTTTTTTTAAGGAATTCTCAATAAGATTTTCTTTCAATTTCCTTTAAGTAGGCAATAAAGTTATTTAAATTTTAGTTCCGTTTGATTGGTTAAATAAACATATTTCGAATAGGTTTATCCATTAAGCATAGTTTAAAGCAGTTAAAAAGGTATTTTTTTTTATAAGTTGATGTACATTTTGGCGATTTTTTTTAAGTTTTAAAAATGTTGGGTCATGTTGACACCAAGTTTGGTATAAGGATTAGTTTTGATGTTTTCTTTTGAAAAATATATATTTAAACGTTTTCTAAGTTAATTGGGGCGTTTCTTTTAATAAGTATATTTTAACATTTTACAACTATTGGGTCATTTTGACCCCCAGTTCATAAAAGGGTTAATTTGGATGTTTTTATTAAAGAAACAATTTTAAACCTCTGGCAATAGTTAACAAAAGTGTCATTAAAATCTGTAAAAATTAAAAAAAATATTTCAGAAAGATTTTAAGGAAAATCACAAAAAAATATCTTAAAATTTTACATTTTAACTCAAGAAAGTTGTTCGATTTTGAATTATTTTTAGCATATAATCTTTACGATTTGGCAAAGGCAAACTATAAAAAATATTACTTGAGCCAGAGTATAACTAATTTTTTTTTATATAAAAAGTCTGTAATGGCAACTGAAAATGTTGCTGTTATTACGGGAAATGTTGCTTATTGAGCCCAGCGGTTATTTTTGCTAATCTTAACAACACATGTCTACTGACATGTATTACAATGAAATTTGTAGAAAAAATTAGCTACCGCTACTAAATTTTAGTAAACTTTTTGTTAAGTGGAATTTAAAATATGTTTGCTACAATAAATTTACTAAATATTATTAATATTAGTACAAAATTTCAAATTTATATTTTTATTCAGCATCAAACTTTTTTATTTTATTTATTTTTTTTTCAAAAAATATTTTAGACAAAATTAAAAAAAAAAATCAAAGGCTTAAAAATTGTAAAAACATAATCGAGTTTATTATTTTGTTTTTATTTGGTAATTTCTGTTTTGAAAAATATTTTAGTAAATTTTTTCTGCTTTAAAGGTCAGTTTTAATTGTTTTTAGGGTTGATTTTTGAACTAAAAAAATTTTTTATTGCTAGTTTAAGTGGATGTCCTATTTTTAGACATGAGTAGGTATATTCACTTTCGACCCTTTTTTTATTCTATTTAACATTTTAAAGCAATTAAAGTTTGTAGGTGTAAGTTTTAATAAGAAATAATATTTCCTTTAATATCCACTTTTTTAAAATAAGTAATTTTTTTTTTGTTAATTTTTGCAAATCGGTTTTCAAAAATAAATATACCAAATTTAAAATTCTGTAACTTGTTAAATGTAAATAGCAAAAAGATTTGCTAAATAATAATTTTTTTACTGAAAATCAGCACAAAAATATTAAAGTGGGTTTGAAAATCATTTACAAATTTTTCTACTAACTTTTTTTTCTGAGTGTAAGAGTATTAGAATGGAGCCAAAAATATTTTTCCCTAGGATTTGTATTTCTACTCTGCCTATTTAGAAGGCTTTAGATCTTCCAAAACTTCAAGAGAACTTTGTATCAGCCTAGCTAAAAATTTTTAATTTTCTTTATTTTTTTTTTGTAAATGTACGGAGGTTGAAAGCTCGTTTTAAATAAACAAAAAATAGAAAAGAAGATGCGGATAAAAATTCCCTGTGGTTTGTTTATTGGATTTCAACAACAGTGGACAAATTTTTTCCTATGAACCAAATTTTAGCAAAAATTGCTGTTTCAGGCAAATAGCATGCACGCAAAATGTAGTATAAAATAACTGAAAATGTAATTTAAAATAAATGAAAAATCACTAACTCTTCATTTAAATCAACGGAACTTATCATTTATTTTTAAATGTTAAAAATTTACTTATAATAGCCGTAAAAATAAATGATTTTTCATTTATTTTAACTATGAACAAACCACATATCCGTAAAAAAAATGATATTTCATTTATTTATGTTTTTGTCAACTAATTAACTGAGATTTACTAAAAAAGTAATAATTTTTACTTCTTGTTTTTTTTTTTTTTTTTTAACTGTAAACAAGTTAACCACAATTTCTGGAAAAATAAATGACTCTTCAGAGTTTTTTGTTTTCTGGTTTTTATATTCCTCGAGCTTTTTTCGTTTGTTACTATTTCTAGTTTATAGCGAGCTCCTAATATCCGTAGTAGCTATCAGCCCTTTAACATAAAAAAATTTAAAAATTTTTTAGCAAAATATTTTAAATGAAAATAGTATTTTTTTTTTTAATAAATGTCAAAAAAAGTTGAAAAGAATAATTCTTTGTATTTAATCGTTTAAAAACAAATGTATGGATAACGATTTTGTAATGATTTGGTGTAACAAACATTTCAAAAAATTCTATTTTTCGCCTTAAAAACACTAATAAAATTTTCAGCGTAACTTTTTGTTATGCAATTTCAACATGGTTGGCATTCAATACCTTTTCATAATAACGGTAGTTGGCTACCACAGCTACTTTAAGACCTATATGAAAATTTACAAATGGCCATTCCATTAAAGGCAAGCGTCTTTTTGTGTATAACCGGGTTTATTGCGCTATTTTACCGGTTCAATTTTGAAATATCTTAAACTACCGTTATAATAATGCTAAACTACCGAAAAACCGATTTATAGCGGTATTTTGCAAATATAACTAAATTTAACAGGTAATATTTTAAAATAAAACTCGTGATATTTGAAGAAACTTGTCACTATTGGAATCGCAGTTTTAAAATTTTCGTTTCTTTATTGATAGAGTGTGATAGACAACTACAGTTATAATGAAAAGGTTATGCCATGAATTTCAACCAAATTTGATACACAAAAATAAAAAAATATGTCAATCCTAAATTTTATTTTAAAAATTCTCCATATATCAGTACTAAACGCCTCTAATGTACATCACAGCAAGATTTTGAGCTTAGTTCCAAATATATCCGCTAAGGAAACATTCACTCGGAAAAAAATTTAGAAGAACATTTTGTAAATGGTTTTCAATCCCACTTTACTATTTTTGTACTGTTTTTTAGTAAAAAAAAATTATTTTATAGTAAATTTATTTGCTATTTACATTTTTCACTATTTTACAAATTTTAAAAATTTTCGAAAACCGACTTGCTAAAATTAGGAAAAAAAAAAATTTCTAATTTTAAAAAAATGATATTGAAGGTAATTTATTATTTATTTTTTTCACAACCGACTCATGTCCAAAAATAGGACATCCACTTAAAATATAACTAACAACTTTTTTAGTTCTAAAAATCAGTCCTTGAAACAATTAAAATTTCACCTTAAAATCCAAAAAATTTACTAAAAATATTTTTCAAAACAAAACAAATTAAAGCAAAATGATAAATTCGTTTGTTTTTACTATTTTTTAAGCCTTTAATTTTTTTTTTTAAATTTTGTCTAAAATATTTTTTGAAAAAAAAAAGATTTGTCAAATTTGTATATTACCATTTTAAAAGAAATTAGCAGCTTTAAATTGTAACAAGTGTTACTAAAAATAATTGAATTAGTTTGGGAATTTAAATAATTTTTAAAATTAAAATTTTGCTATATTTTACAATTCATTGAGCTTACAACAATTTACTAAAATTTAGTAGTGCTTACTAATTTAGTATACTAATTTGATTGTACTAATTAATATTAATAATATTTAGTATTTTTTTACCTGATTTTAGCAAACCGATTTTAAATTCCACTTTACAAAAGGTTTACTAAAATTTAGTAGCGGCTGCTAATTTTTTCTACTAGACATGTGTTGCTAAGATTAGAAAAAAATACCGCTGAGCTCAAATTTGTAAAATTTCCCGTAATAACAGCAAAATTTTCAGTTGTCATTACAGACTTTTTTTGGTGAGTGTTATTAAGTGACTAAATTAAATAAAAAATAAACACTGTAAATAATTTCGCAACCATTAAAATTTGGACACGAAAGGGTTAACTACTGTGACTGTGGTAAAGCTCTTGCAAAAATTAAATTTTTGGCCTACTCTATGAACACAATTTCTTTGTGACTTCGTCTTTAATTAAATATATAAATTTTGAAATGACAAAAATCTTAAAGCCCCTCAAAAGTATGCAATAAATTTGTATATTTTTCAATTTTAAACAATTTAGTACAATATATATTTTGTAGTTTCCCAAGAGTTATTTCTTTATATTCTTTATAAGATTTTCTTTGTCTACAAAGTGAATACAAGAATATACAAAAAACAATTGTATAACAAATAAAAGAAATCTAATATTACGCGTAACATATTTGGCGAATTGCTGATGAGGGATTTTTGTTTGCAACCAAAAAACTGCGTGTAGAAAACTCTATATGTAAAATAGGAGTTGTAGTCTAAAATAGAGTGGCAACATATGCGTTATTTTTGTCTGTCTGTGAAAGCAATTTAATTTCACATTAGTAAAAATACGTTTTAACATGTTTTTCATTTTTCTTTTTCTTTTTTTGCCAAATAAATGTTAAGGGAATTATTTGTAGTGACAGAATATAAAGTATACTTTAAGGCGTGTGAAGTATGGAAAGACTAATATAAAAATTGTCTATTCATAAAGAAAAGCTAAAATGATTTTATGACAATGTTAAAGCGTTAATGGAGTAAATAATTGAAATGAAAAATATAAAGAATTTATATTGATTTTAGAATATAGAATAATTTAAAAATTTATATTAAAAAAAATGTTGTAAAAAAATTTCTGTGTAGATTTTTGTTAAAATTTTTTCATATTGTTGTCATTGATCTTTTATTCTCTTTGATTTTTATTTAGTTTTTTATACTTTAATTATTTTCTATAGTTTTTTCTTTATTATTTTTGTTTTTATATATCAACAACGTTTTAAATCGTTTTAATATCAACAATTTTTAAAACCATTTCACATGCAAATCGTTTTATTTCTTTTTATTTTATTTTGAATTTAGTCTTTAGTCTTCTGTTTGAATACACAATATTGTTACAAGAGTTCATAGCTTTATTTTTACAGAAAATAAAACAATACGCTTGAATTGAGGCACATACCTGTAGTTAAATGTTAAAAATATAACATACAGTTAACCCTCGATTTGCTAGTAGGTGGCATAGAATATTAAGAAAATCTTACTTTTTTCCTGGTAATTTATTACACACATATTTTTTTTAAGAAAAAAATAAATAATCATTATTTTTGTAAAAAGATCTTAGACTCAATTTGAGAGAATAATATAATATTGAAAATCGAATGAAAGAAAATAAATATTTTTTTAACACTTAAAATCAAAATTATTTAATTCAATAACCTCGTAAATCGAGAACTACCTGTTTATAGCTTGCAGTAAGGAACTCCAACAAATATTGGAAATAAAGGAAAAAAGCTATAATGAAATTGCTTGATTGGAATTTTATGAGTGTCATTTTGTGATACTTTTTTCCACTACATTTTTTTTTTCGTACAAAGCTGGATTTTTTTCCAAATGTTTTGTTTTAGAATCAGCCCTTTTGAATGTAAGGACGATGAGTTTTCAATAGTGTAATAAAATAACGATTAACCAAAGGTTATTTTAAGGTGAAACATGTTAAAGAATATGGTCGCCATCATTAACAATGAACTTGGATAGTAAACAAAAAAGATGACAAATCTTTAAATAATAAATTTTAGTACTTTTTTTTCAACATCTTAGGGTTAAACATCCATTTTTTAAAGGGGATTTTGGCTTTCTGATAAATTCTTTAAAATGTACCGTTAACGTTATATAAGTAACGCAATAAAATACATATTTTTTTTGTGAACTTTTACGAAACTTAGTCTAAGGGCCCATAGACAATTGGCTTAAGTGACTTCAGCTTTGCTTTGATATAAAAGGAAATTTTAAAAATACAAATTTTTAATTTTGAAAATATTTTAATTGTTTTTTGATAAGGATACCTATGTATCTAGCTTAAGCCAATTGTCCCTTAAAAATCACATGTTGAAAATTTTAGTTAAAAAGGTCAGTATTCCAATTTTAATAATAAATCGAATATTTTTTTAAATTTTTTTTTTGCAATAGATTGTTTCACAATTAAATTTAAAATATTGAGCACCACTATTTATAAACCATTTTTTAAACCTTTCAAAAGGTTTTCGACATATTGTGAAAATTTCGCAATAAATCGTAACACTTCTTAAATTTAGCTAAATTTCCATCACGATATCTTGCAAATACTTTGAGCGATTTCAAAAAGATTTTCATATATTGTCGTATGAAAAAAGAAAAGATCACATTGAAAATTTTAAACACAAATATAGGAATAAAATAAAAAAAAACATCAAAATGGCGGTTCCAAAATGTCAGCCGTGAATTTTAAAAAGTTTGTATTTTAAATCGAGACACATTTGCAAATGATTTTGGGTCAATGATTATGACTTTGAAACCAAAAATTTTAAATGCAAAATGGCCGTGAGTGTACTACATACTTTCGGTAAAATATGCACCGCTTATGTGAAAATCATAATATATATATGAATATATATAATCATACATTGACTTGTTTAAGATCATACATGAGCATACATGATCATATACGTCCATGCATAGTTCAATATGTGATCATATATGATCTAATATCAGAAAATATATCTTCAGGTCCGAAATTTGAGGTTATATGGTCGTGTATTTTCTCATATAGCCTTATTATATATTATTCATGTATGCTCATATATAATCATATACGACCATATACGGTCCCAGCAAAAATAAATGGAAGTAATTCTTAAGAAATTAATTTTTCATTGATTCTAAAGTATCGTTTAGTTCTGATTTTTCTCTTCTAAGGAAATTCTTTTTCACAACTTATAAAAATGTGATTTTTAATGAAATTAAACACTTTTCAAATCTATGACGCTACAAAAAGTAAAAAATTTATTGTAGTAAAAATTGCAAGGATTTCGAATAGAGATAAATAAGGTCCGATTGCTGAATTTCCCGCTAAAATTTAACTTTTTTTTTGCTGGGATATGACCCTAGCAAAAAAAAGTAGCAAAAGATATGGGATATGACCCCAGCAAAAATAAAGGTAGCAAAAGAAGAGAAAAAGAAGCAGTGATTTTGATTCCGGTGTTGTGAAAATTTGGATCGGAACCAATGATTTTTACATAGGGGTGTCATAGGGTGGAAGTTTTCTTTTATGATCCTTTTTCATTGCATCTAAAGCCCTTCTTATGGTTTAGTGAAAAATTAAATCTTTTGTTCTTCCCAAATAAATTTGGAATTTGTAATTTAGATTTCTACAGGACATCAGTAATCGGGCCTTAGCCTCATTTTCACAATCTCCCGTTAGCTTCTACCTGGGAATTTAACTGACACATTTGCTGTTGTTTCCTATACAAAGTTTGAGTTTTACTGTTCGTTAAATTTTAGCGGGAAATTAAGCAATCGGACCTTATTTATCTCTATTCGAAATCCTTGCAATTTTTACTACAATCAATTTTTTACTTTTTGTAGCGTCATAGATTTGAAAAGTGTTTAATTTCATTAAAAATCACATTTTTATAAGTTGTGAAAAAGAATTTCCTTAGAAGAGAAAAATCAGAACCAAACGATACTTTAGAATCAATGAAAAATTAATTCCTTAAGAATTACTTCCATTTATTTTTGCTGGGATACTCTTAAATTTCGGAGCCAAACATATGAGATCTTGTATGGTCATATATTGCACTATGCATGTAAGTACATGATCATGTATGCTCCCGAATGATCATTTACCAGCCCATGGGTGATCATGTATGTTCATATACATTTCAATTTATCATGGGCGCCATATTAAAGCTAACAGTTCGAATATTAAATTATTTGTTTCAGATTCAGTGATCGGTTATCTGAAGTTATATACAAATCGCTTATTTGCGAGAAGACCGGCATAACTCAAAAACGCGAGTTTTGAGTTTATAATGCAGAAATATGGGTCACACTATAATCTAAAATATATCAAAAAATTGTATTGATCAATGTATGGCTCAATTGAAAAATTTAAATGCATTTATCTCGGAATCACTTTTTTTAAGTTATGCCAGTCTTCTCGCAAAAGAGCGAAATGTGTTTTTTAGATCTAAAATATAAACTTTTTTAATTACACGACCGCCTTTTTGGATCCGATATTGTCAATTTTATCAATTATGTTCTCAAATTCGCAATTGTCAGCCTTCAGAACTACCTAAGTGATTTTTTCGTTTTTCATTTGATCCTTAATCGAACCTTAAGCTATTTTTGTTTCTTTTTTTTATAGACTCTATAGTATATTTTACTAGTAACTTCGATTATATTAGCTGCAACAATTTTCAATAATAATTGTCAATTAGTTTCGAGTTAGGAAGTGATCTCTTAAACATAGCATGAGGGGTTTCCATAAGAAAAGTGTTTAGAATCTGCGGGGGTTTCTCCAGAAAAAAGATTTGTGAGTGGTTTTTTTTACAAAATTTGAGATTTTTTTTAAGAAAAACAATTTTGAATCTATAAACTTAAATCTAAGAATTTGTCTAAAAGGAACAAAATATATTTCCTAAAATAAGCAAAAATTCTTAGATTCTAAAAAAACAAAAATTTTTAGATTCTAAAAAAAAAATCCTCACACTGAAATTTTTTCCATTGGAAAAAGTGCTTAAAATTTAGTTTTTTTAAACGTTCTCAAAATATGAATTTTTATCTATAAGAAAAATTTCTTAAAATATAAAAATTTTTCTATAGGGAACAGTCCTTTAAATCAAACATTTTTTCTATTCATTGGAAAAATAGCTTAAAATTTAAAAATGTTTATATCCAAAAAAAAAAAGAAAGAATATAAAATTTTTTCTATAAGAAAAATTCATCGAAATATAAATTTTTTTTTAAGTAATAGACTGATATCTTATCATTGGAAAAAGAGCTTACAATTTAAAAATTTTAATATAAGAAGAAGGTAGAATATGAATTATTTCTATAAGAAAAATTCGTTAAAAAGTAAAAATTTTTTCTATAGGGAAAGTCTTTAGAATCAAAAAAAAAAAAAAAATTAAAGGTAATTGACGGTGGCGGTATTTTACGTGTTCTTGAGCAAAGAAATATACTCTAAAATATTTATAATTTTTTCACTGCGTACTCAGAAATTTATCTAAAAAAAAAAATAGATTTTCTTAGTACACTCAGAATATTATGTAGTTAACTGTTTGCAGTTTAATAAAAAAGTTTTCCGTTCCATTTAAAAATAAAGGAACATACATTTATTTTTCAAAGAAATATCTATATTAACTTTTTTATACATTTATTCGAAATAATTTACTATCATTTACCGATTTTTTTCAGTTTCATTTATTTTTTTCATTTGTTTGAATTTAAATAAAAAAATTACCCACAAAACGGAAACTTGTGGTTTATTTGTGTCCGTAACAGTTATTACAAATTTAAATTTTGTTTGCTGTCTGTTTCAAAAAAAAACATTCAAAAAATTTCAATTTGTTTTTTTATTTAAATTGGTTGTATATATATACAAAAATTTTCAATACAAATTACAAAAACTTCATAAACACACATACATATACAAACACATTCATACAAAAAGTGTTTATAGCTTCATATGCATACATACATTTTGTATTGTACGAATATATTAAAAAAAAACAAAAAATACAAAAACGGAAATAATTTCAAATAAATGAAAAAACATTTATTTTATTTATTGGTAGGTAAAATTTTTACATTTATTTTAATTGATTATATCATTTGTTTCTTACGGATGTGTCAGTTGATTAATTAACAAATAACAAAAGGCATTTAATTTAAATGAAAATTAAGTAGACCGGTTTTTAAATGAAATATCATTTCTTTTAAATGATATTTTTAGTTATTTTAACTGACATGCTTATTTCGAATTTTTGGGCTGTTAAGATTACTATTTTCTGGTTTTCTGTCCAAAAAAAAGAGTATTTAAAAAAAAATTAATTATCATGAGTTCTTTAAAAATATTATTTCTGATATCTTCGAAATTGCTTCATGGGTTATTACTACGCCGAGAAAGTATAATAAGTTTGTATTTGGATGTAGTCCCCATATAAACCTTTTCTTTCAAATTTATTGTTACACATTGGTTATATTTTTTTTTTTTTTATTGGAGATAATCAAGAAATTTTTTACATTGTATACTTTAAACTCTGTTATTAAATTATAAAAAAATAAAGAATGTCGTTTCATATAAAAAACTGAAAAAAAATTCAAAATTCTTCATTAACAGCATTTATCCAGTTTTGTCCATTCTAAGTTTCGTTGTTTACAATGGGATTTACAGTTGCAATTGTTTTTGTATTTCCTTTCTTTTTTTATTTATTTAATACTTTTTTTTGTTTTTTTTTCTTTTGTTTTTATTCTTTACTCTAATTTGAGCAATTGAGAAAGAAACACGTGTTAAAGATCAGCTTAATTTTAATCAAAATGAAAAAAATTTCACTTCAAGTAGAAAACGAAATATTAAGATTGAGTGAAAGTGGACACTCTTCTAGAAATATTGCAGTTAAATTAAAGATATGTCACCGGACAGTTAATTTAGTAAGAAAACGTCGAAATTTTAACGAACCTATGAGTCGTGGTGGTCGGCCAAGATTGTTGTCTGATGGTGATGCTCGTTTGGTGGAGCGATTGATGATGACGAAGAATGCGAAAACACCTAAAATTGCTGCAGAGGTGTTGAACAAAGCCGTAAGTAATCGCACAGTACGGAGAGCTTTGCGTAGGATTGGATTGGTGTCTGCAGTTAAACAAAAAAAACCTGCCTTATCTGACAAGAATGTAAAGGCCAGGCTTAAATTTTGCAAAGACCATAAAAATTGGACTATTGAAGACTGGAAAAGAGTAATTTGGTCAGATGAGACCAAAATTAATCGATTTCAGTCGGACGGTAAGGAGTATTTTTGGCATCGATCTGATGAGAGGATTCAAAGGCACCAAGTTAAACAAACAGTGAAGCACGGCGGTGGGCATTTAATGGCGTGGGGCTGCTTCACATGGTGGAACCTTGGCCCATTGGTGAAGATCGATGGAATTATGAAAAAGGAAGATTACCTTAGCCTTTTGCGTGACAATTTACCTGACGTCGATGAATGCGCTTATCCAGTAGATGAGATTGTGTTTCAACATGATGGAGACCCTAAGCACACAGCGATTATTTTTTAAAAAAATGGTTGGCTGACCAACAATTTCAAACTATGCAGTGGCCTGCACAAAGTCCGGATTTAAATCCAATAGAAAATTTGTGGGCTATTGTAAAGAGAATGCTTTCTCACTACGAACGTGCTCCAACTAATATGGCCGTACTCTGGGAAAGAGTTAACACTGAATGGGCGAAAATTCCACCCCAAACAATACAAAATTTAGTAGAAAGTATGCCAAAACGAATTGAAAGTGTTTTAGCAAACAAAGGACTATGGACAAAGTACTAATTTAGAAAACAAAGGTACTAATTTGTCAAACCACTAAAATGGACAAAACTGGATAAATGCTGTTAATGAAGAATTTTGAATTTTTTTTTAGTTTTTTATATGAAACGACATTCTTTATTTTTTTATAATTTAATAACAGAGTTTAAAGTATACAATGTAAAAATAATTTCTTGATTATCTCCAATAAAAAAAAAATATAACCAATTTACCAAAAATTTTCAATTATGTATCCAGTTGTGTCCGCCACTGTAGCTTTCAAGTATTTATATGTCTCGTAAGCTTAGTGAATAGAGCTCTCGTCTGATGATCTGACGGTCTGTGTTCGAATCCCAGCATGGCAAAAAGAATTACCTTTTTAAATTTATTTGGGCAACTCTATTTTTAGACCTGCAAAATTTTGTTTTTTTTCATCTTTTTATTGGTTGGTACAAATATTATGTGAAATGTTCTTTTCTTGGCTCAAGTTTTTAAAAAAATTTTCTTATTCAAATGTATAGAATATAATTTTTTAATTTTTCTTTTTATCAAAAATCTTAAAGTTTCCATTTGATTTCATTTCATTATGTATTTTCTTCAACATTTGCTTAAAATTCATCTGTTCCCATATAACATTTTTCATAAACAAATAATACACAAATCCAATTAAAACTTTTTATATTTTAAACAATACATTAAACTAACGAATAAGTAATTAAAAAAAATTGATCAACTCTTTTGTTTCAAAGACTTGCCATAAAAAAAAAACAATAGCAGCAACCATTCATTCAATATTATTGATAAAAACAATTTAAAACTTTTTGGTGAGTTTTACCTTTAACTAACAAAACAATAAATATGCAATAATTTCTCAATCAAAATTTTTTCAAATTGCTAACAAAAAAAAAAAAAATACAAAATATATGGTAAAAAACTTTTTCCTTTATTTCAAAACTAAAGTGAGAATGTAACAAATTTTTGTTTACCTAAAGGGCAAAAATGTGTTTCAGAAAAAAGAAACCGAATAGTGGAAATGTAAACGTGTATTTTATATATAAAAACTACCATTTAAAAAATAAATAAAATTCTGGTAACAATTACAATACATACACACAATTACATTACTGGCAAACTGAACAAAATGACAGTGGGATCAAAATATTGATACTGATTTGAAGAAAACAGCTTTTGCATAATTGTTGATAAATAGGTCCAAACTTAGAAATGGTATTAATTTATGTTCCAGGGAACTTAAATGTATGGTGGAACTGATGAAAAATCAGCTATAGTTCCAGGGAAACCGGTTCTACTTTTCGGTTATAGAAACGGTTTCTTTTGGTACAATTTCAAACAAAAATCATCGGTGTCAGAACCAACATAAGGAAAGAAGTTGTTCTATAAACGATTCGTTGGAACTGAAATTTTTCAGGCCTATAGCTTTTTATTTTAACCCAGCGCTTTTTTCTACTTTAATTTGAGGATTTTTTGATTTCGGTGATTTTTCCAGTAAAACTTTTTCATTTGCCGTTTTTGTTTTTTTGCGTTTTTTATTGTACTGATTTCTTTATGCGCTTTTTAATTTTAACACTTTTATTATTTTAGTGCTTTTTTAATTTAAGCGATTTGTTTACTTAAGTGCTTTTTATTTGCCGTTAAAATTTTTTTTTATTTTGAAGCCAATATCGTCCAGGAATTTTTTTCGAATTTAATGCTGCATTTTGGTGAAAGTAGTTGTTGGGAAGTTCCGAATCCAAATCCAGTAAAAAATATTTTTTTCTTTATTATTTTTTTGGTGAGGGCTCGCCCGCTTAGGGGGGGGAGTAAAGCCCTGTCCCCACAATATTAACCTACAAGCGTTTCCGAACATGTGCGTGAGCGTTTATAGCACGCAGCCGAACTAAAAATATCACGAAACCCGCGTGATACCATATGGCATCTGTAGCCAGGAATGGGTTAATTTTGTGCTTCATTTAGATCTTTTTTTTCAACCCGTCTCTTTCATATTTTTACACCCTTCTTTCTACTATCTTGTTTTTACATTTTTTTTAAATTTGAACTTTTTTTCCATTTGCCGATTTTTAAAAATTTTTATTGTGCTGTTTTTTATTTTTTGCGTTATTTTAATTTTTGCGTTTTTTTATTTAGATTTTTTTATGTTTTCTGCTCCTTTTTATTGTAAGAATTTTCTATACTTTTATATCGATGCTTTTTCAGTTATTTTTGTATTTCAGCGCTTTTTTTAATTTGAATTGTTGATAGTCTGTTTCACTTTATTTTTTTTTTTTTAAATTTCTATGTTTTTTCCATAAAACTTTTCAAATTGCCGAATTTTTTTTGATTTAAAAACTTGTACTCGTTTTTACGTTTTTTTTTTATTACAGCGATTTTTATGTTGGCTATATTTTTTATTGAAAGGTGTTTCTGCAGTTTTTTAGGAGTTTTTTTTGCTTTTTAACGCTTTTTACTTGATTTTTTTTTATTTTTATTTCAGCGCTTTTTTTAAATTTTGGACTTAAGCACTTTGGAGTGTTTTAAATCCATCGCAGTTTTATTTGAAGGTGTTTCTTTTATGCATTTTTTTATTTATCACTTTTTCATTTGCAGGTTTTTTCTTTTGCTAACTTGTCTTGGGCTTTTTCATTTTAGTATTTTTTTAAATAATATAAAGCGTTTTTTTTTTTTTGATACAGCGTTTTTCACTTTTGTGCTATTTTCTCGTCCTGGTGATTTTTTTTATTGTAAGGTTTTTTTTTACTTGGACGTTTTTGTTTCATTATCGCTGTTTATTTGGTGTTATTTTATTTTGGCGTTTTAATTTTATTTTGTGGTTTTTTATTTTTAGCCTTTTTTTGTTTTAACATTTTTTTATTTTATTTTAGCGGTTTTTATTTTAACGTTTTTTATTTTGGCGTTTGTTTTAGCGTTTTTTATTTTAACATTTTTAATTTGGCGTTTTTGTTATTAAACATTTTTTATTTTATTTTAGCATTTTTTTTTCTATTTTAGGGAAAGATAACAAAAATTACCTCAAAATTAATACAATTTTGTATGAAATAAATTTAAAATGTCCTCTACATTTGCTCCACTGTCCTTCTCGTCAAATAGCAAACTTCGTTTGTAACAAAAAGTTTAACATGTGTGTGAATAACGAGAAAACATGAAGAATTGGTTAAAAGGTTTTGTAATGTTTTGTGTGTTATTTTCATTTCTTTTAAATACACAAACAAACTTTAGCAATTAATATTTTACTGCATGAACATGCATGTTTTTATAAAATTTCAAATAATTTATAATTTCGTATGAAACGAAATAAAAAAAAAATGTACAAATTGTGCATAAAAAGAAATATGAATTCTGTTTGACTTATTAGACTTTTTGTATAAAATGTGTATTTTTATATAAAGTATGTTTTTTATCAGAATACCTAAAAGTATGCAATATTTTTGTTGTAATAAAAACAACTAAAGTAGGCAACGTTTTTATAAGGAAATTTACTAGAGAACTCTCTTCAAGTCAATAGTTCGATTTCGCAAGAATTTGGAATTGGAACAGATAAAATCTACAGGTTCGTTAATTTTGTCCCTTTTATTAGAAACTAAAATTTAAGCGAAATCGAAACTCGCTAAAATTTGATTACACAAACATTTAGTGATGTATTTCCATCTTTCTCGAGTATTTTTGATTGCTGGGGTTTTGGAAATGTTCGATGAGCCGCGAAGGCTAAAACAAAATTGTTTGGCTATAAATGAAATAGATTACGTCCATGGATTGTGGAGATGGATTTTATCCATCTGGGGCGATTTCGGGGTGGGGATTTTTACCCCGAAAGGGGTAAATACATTTGTGTGGTAGGTCAAAGGCTGCAGAAGTGTATGAAACTCTTGGAAGGGTTTATAAAGAAGAATTAAAAGAATTTAAAGTATTAAGGGTATTCGGCCCCACTTTGGGCGCCATGTTATATAATAATAATAATCAAAAACATTTTAAGCTGTGAAATATTTTTATTGAATATTGTATTCTTATATTCTTAGACATTTTCCCGTAGAACAATTTTAGAAATATTCTTGAATTTAAAGGTCACTTTGCTATAGAAAAATTTTCAATTTTTTAAAAAATTTAAAATTTTAAAAAAAAATTCAAAATATAAAATAAATTTGGACACACATTGGCCGTCATAACGTAATAATTGGGGGTAGTCTGAAAACTTATTCCTCCATAAAATTTCTCGTTTTTTTGAACAACAACAATGAATAATTTTATGTGGATTTGTTTTTTAGAAAAATATATGAATTGTTTTTAATTATAAACAAGAAATTTTTCTAATGAAAAATTCTCAAATTCTTAAATTTTTTCAATAGAACAAGTTTTTAATTCTGAATTATGTATTTGTTTTAAAAGAAAAATATTAATTATTAAAGTAGATATTAGCAGAAACTGTCCTGATTTGGGACTTGCTTGACACTTGGGAGGGACAGGGATTTTCTTAAGAAAACTTGTCTTGTCAGAAATCAGCCGGTCGCAAAACCGGAAAGAATGGCAGTGGGCCGATCCTCAGAAAAATTCGAAACTACAAAAAAAAACGTTGTGGTGTTTCACAGAACGTTACGGGTTCGACCCCCAGCGACGGCAACATAAGTTTAGATAAATAATATGTATGAGTTTTTTTTACCTCATACAAATCGCAATGTCGTCCTTCGGTGTTCCCATAGCACTTAACCCCATCGAAGTAAAATATTATAACAGTGCTATGAACTTGAAAGCTTTAACAATTTCGCCAACTCTTCATCAGGTGCTGGAAAAAACTGTTCTAAGATTTAACATCTCGCGCAATTACAAATGTGTCATATTTGAAGCCCTTCATCTTTTACCACCTTTCCTCTATACGCTTTCTAAAGAAAGCAACACAATAATTAGTAGAAAGAATTTCCTGAGTATTGCTTCCCTTACAAAAAAAAATTTTATCCTATTTTTGGACATGAGCCAGTTGTCAAGAGTAGCTTTACTTTCGATTCCTTTTTGCTTAACCTAACCTAAACCTAAAATATTAACAAAAAACTATTGATCTTGAATAATCGAAAAAAACAATTTTTTGTTTTAAATTTTAAAAATGTGAATGTTAACTTATTTTAATTTTCTTTAAACTCCTTAAAGTGTGCTAGTACAATTTTTCAATATTTTTATTTCTCTCTTATAATTAAATTCAATTTACACATGTTCAACTAACAAATGGTCAACTCAAGCTAAAAATTCTGGAAAAAATTCATTTTAAATCTTTGATTTTTATATAAACACATGAGAGAGGCAAAAAAAATCAATTCATTTACCATTGAAATTTGGCATGTCTAATACAATTCATTAGTAATGCAACATGAGCCATGTGTGCCATGTATACATTTCATGCAATTTAACAAAGATACTCATATGTATATGCATGCATCATAAGGTGCAGTAGATGCAGTAAAAACAGCACAAGCTAAAATGTATAAACGAATATTCTTAAAGATGCCCACTCTTTAGAATTTAACACATAGTAAAATATTAAAAAATTCAAAATTCCCATATAAAACTTTGCCTCAAGTGACTGTGTGGATTTCAGTAGCACTAGCTAAACTTAAATTTTGATTTCACTAGTGATGTTGATGAAGACCATGATGATGATGATGATGATGGTGCTGATGATACTTTTGTGTGCATTTAAAACACTCGAGCTTCTCTACTTCTACTCCTCTTAGTATTTTTTTTTGTGAATGAATAAATGAATCTTACAAATGCAAAGGCACGTATCAATTTTTGTATATTTTTTTTCTGGCGCCAGTTGTTGTGAGAAAGATGCCTTTACGTGCATCAAGGTAGTAAAATGTTCTCTAAATGTATGTTTGTCTGTCTGTCCATCGATCGTCTGTCTGTCGATTTGAGTTTGTATGGAATGAATATCCCCAAAACGGAAATCACTGCAAAAATGTTGTGAAATTTATCTTTAGAATGCTAAAAAAATATATATATTTTAATGGAAATATATTTATATGAAACAAAAATAAAAAATACAAATCAAATAAGATGTGCTGAAAAACATAGAGAAAAAAAGTGCATAAATAATTGAAAAATATATTAAAGAAAGCAAATAAAATTGAATTGTATCTAAAATTAAAAACATTTAGAGTAGTTTTTCTAAAAAAAAAAAAATTCCCAAAGAAAATTTTTATATAAAACTTTAGTGTTTATTTTTAAATGTATTTCGTAAATGAAAATGTATTGCATAGTTTTAGGAATTTTTAAAATAAGCAATGGGTTGCATAATTTGTTGGTTTATATTTTTGACGTACGTTTTCTACTAGCAAAGTTCATGAATTTATGCATTGGCATAATTTGAAGAAAAACAATTTTTAAAGAAAAATTTATTGCATATTTTTTAGGAATTCAATAAATGAACAAAATGTTGCAGAAAATTTTTGATTTTTAAAATAATTTCTTTTTCTAAAAATAAATAAAATACGATCATTAGCATATGATGCAAAATTTCTAGATTTTGTATAGAATTGTCACAATTATTCGGTTACTTACTCGGTATTTGGCAAATTTGACATTTTTTTTGCTGGTTAAAAGGTATTACTTTTAAATAAATTTTCACTTTTAATAAAATTCAAGTATTTTTGTGTATAAATAACTCATAAAATTTGGGTTAATTGTTTAAACTGTCTACCAGATATACCTTATATTTTTAATTCATATTAAATAAATATTATAAATTTTAGAAGGTTTTATTAAATTAAATGGAGAAATTTAGCATACTTTTAGGTATTTAATAAATTTATAATATTTTGCATACTTTATAATTTTGATTTTTGCTAAAGTGTATTTTTTTTTACAAAAGAGATTGTCAATATTTTTTAGTTGTCTTTTGTTAATGATATAAAATAATTATATTTTTCACCACTTTGTAGAAGGGTGTTAAGGGTCTGTTACTATGAAAAATATAATTAACTCTCAAAGGTGTGCATTTGAGATCTTAACCTCTAATTGTGAGATTGAGCCGCTAAACAAATATGTGTCTCAATTTTTTTAGAATTTCATTAAGATCGGGAGGAAGTCGATTTAGTTGAACGAAATGCAGTATATAAGGTTGTACTCGACCATGAAGGGAGCCTATTGAAAATTCTTAAAATTGTTTCATATCAGACTTCTTTTAGATCAGTCCTCACCTCTGATCTATTTTCTTAATTGTAATTTTTCAATAATTTTCTTTAGATTTCTGTCTATATTTTCTGCCGCGTTATTTTTTTCTGCTGATTCAATATCTATATAAAATTTGGTCCAGTTTCCTAAATATAACCCAATTCGTTCTATGATGTTGTAAGTTGTCTCCTAGTTTTGACTTATTTTTATGCTGAGAAAATGGAATAAATTTGGACGAAAAAAACAAATAGTTTTTTTCTTTTTTTTTGTAAATGAATTTTTAGTACATCTTACAGAAAAATACTTTAGAAAAATATGGAATATTTTAAGACGTTTTTTATTAATAAAAAAATGCTTGCATACTTTTAGGAATCCAGTAAATGTACAAAATTTTGCATAATATTCTTGTGGAATTTTTCCAAAGTCATTATCAAAAATATTGCATATTTTTAAGGTTGCTTTTTGTTAAAGAAAAAAAAAAATAGAATACTTCAGGGAATTTAAGAAATAATAAATATGTTTTTTTTTTATTGTAATCATTAAACAAAAAATGTTTGTTAGCTTTTTGTGAATGAAATCTATTGCATACTTTTAAGAATTCCACCTACAAAGAAAATGTTTCTTATTTTGACCTTTAAAAATATTTTTCTTTAGAAAATGTGATGAATTTAGGTGATAGATAAATAAAACAAATAAAAAAAATGTTGAAGAATTTTTTTCTCAAAATTCAGTAAGCTCATTGCATACCTACTTTTAGGCAAAACAAAAAAAAATATTATTAAACAAAAACTTTGAACTTCTAAAATAATTTCCTTGATTTGGTGGTTTGCGTCGGTCGTTTAGGAAGGAAGCACTTTTCCTATTTGAAACACCATTTTATAATGAAAATTCCAAAAAGTATTTTTTTTAGTGAATAAGTCAATACATTAAGGAATACATATTTGATCAGATTTCTAGCCGAATGGGGCTTGGACAGGACATTAAAGGGGATAATATTTTCTTTTTGAATCTCATTTTAAAAAAATTTACGGAAATGGAATTTAAGACGATGTCTATGAAGGATAAAGCTGTATGCCGAATTTCAAGTTGCTAACTCGAGCACTTTTGAGCTGGGTGATTAAGGAGGCCATTTATCCCTTTTTAAACCCAAATTTCTTATATGTGTTTCAGGGGATACATATTATAAATTTCAGATTTCCAACCGAAGTTGATTAGTTAGGAAGTTAAAGAGAAGACTTTTGCTGTTTTGCCCCTCTCCAAGAAAATAAACAAAAAGTCCCGTCTTCTACATCTACGGCTTAGGGGGAAACTACTTGCTAAATTTCCAGTTCTTTGCTCTTGCCAAATTTCCAGCTCTTGTGGTTTAAACTGAGTGATTAAGGGTCACTTTTCCCTTTTTAATCCCATTTTTACTGGAAGTCACTCTTCCTTTTTAAACGCATTTAAAAAATTACATAACGTAAATCCTTAGCATATTAGCTCATACTTTATATATCTAGCCGAAGGGGTATGGACCAAACATTTTTAGCAAGACTCCTTTTTTGCCCCTCTCCGTAAAACATTTATAAAAATCCCCTCTTGTTGGATTGGTACACCAACAGAGCCGTTTTGGGCTGGGCTAGTAATAAACGGGTTCCCTACGATCTTATTCTCTTATTTTTCTCTCCTCCATCACATATTTGAATTCCAAAAAGGATAATAGAGAACCCTTTGGTAAACTTTTTTTGTTAGCATTAGAGGATTAAAGAAATTTGGCCCCAAGTTGGGCGCCATAAGATCAATATATGCTATATTCCGTAACTTTTGCCAGTGTTTTTTTATTCCTTTAAAATTATTCAAGACATTAATTTTTTTTTAAGAGATCCTTAAACTTATTCTAAACACCCTTTAAGTTAAGTTTATTAACTAGCACCCTTAAAGTATACTTGAAAATTTTCTTTATTTTACTTATAATTAAATAAACTTAAGTTCATTTTATATATTTCTTTCTATTACCTTAAACATTTAAACAACTAAATATTGTTTTTGTTATGCTATTGCTACTGCTACTGGTGCTGCTGCTGTTGCTATTGTTGATGCTGTTTAAACTACTAATGTTGTTAGAAAAGTCTTTTTAGATATCAAAACCATAAGACAAGAAACCCTCTCTCAACAATCAAACACAATGATTGTCGACAATAAAACCTAACGATTATGAGTATGAGTTTATCTGTATTTGTTTCCCACCAAATACAACTACTATAAAGTTTTTCAAAAAGATGTGTTTTTGTGAAGTGTTTATCATTATAACAACAACAGCACACAAATATTTACTGATATCTGCTTTAGATACTTATTTTACTTGGTTCAAGTAGCAGCAGTTTGTAGAGGTAGGTTTGTGTTGGTGTGTGTAAAATAGAAAGAAGTAAATATTTAATGACATCATTTTGTTGAAAAAAGAAGAAATTATATACTAAAGTATACTTTTAGGAGGTGTGTGTGTGCCTTACTGATATACAAACACATTTAAAAGCTTCTATCATTTGGAAGTGCGGTTTAATAATTGGACTTGGTCGAATGTTATAAACCTTTGGTACTATAAGATTTTTATATCTTTAATATTGCAATTTATTTGTTAAGAAATTTATATAAAATATAAAGCCTAAAAATATGCAAGAGTTCCATAAAATTGCAATTATATTCTTATATCGTTTATATCGTTCTTATAAATAAAATAATTGCGATACTATTTGGAGGTTATAATTTATCCAAAAAAAATTATTTTTAATGTCAGAGAATAATCTAGAACAAAATATATTTTTATAATGTTACAAACGAAATGACAAACATTTTTACTCTTTAAATTTGCTAATGTTTTTATACAAAAAAATTTTGATGATTTTTCTGCTTTCTTTGGAGTTTGTAAATGATTTTTTTTTTATTATTATTATTATTATTTTTTTATTTACAAAAAAAAAATTGTTATTTAAGTGGCATCTGGGATTTTTTTTATATATAATAAAAAAAGCTTAAGAATTTATTTAATTTAGAATTTTACCAAACATTTCAAAATTTATTTTAGTTTACTTTATTATCATTTTGTAATAAAAATATTTAAGTTTATGGTCATTTTGTTTAGCTGCACGAAATGTTTGTAATTTAAATTCATCTTTGAAAAAGGAAAATATAATTTTTATATACAAGAATTTTATGAGTTAATTTTGTTGGTTTTCATTCATACATTTCAAGTGGTTTGTAGTGTTTTTAACATCAGGTGGTGGAGGTGGTGCTAAAGTTTACTACTTACGATAAGTTGAGAGTTTATATTTTAGTATGAGTTTTTAAGTTAGTTGGTCTATAAAAATTATAATTTTTGCTTCTTCTTAAAGTATTATTGGGTGGAGAATTGTAATAAATATTAAATTAAAACATTTATTTTCAAATGTTTAGAAGTAAAATAAATTTATAACGAGTCATATTTGTCAGCGAATGATGATGATGATAAGAAATGTTTTATATTATTTTTTTTATTGCGTTATAAAAAGGATGTATAATGTTAAAGGATGTAAAGTTTTATATCTTCAAGTTAATTTATAACTTGGGTTGTTGTTGTTGTTGTCACAATAAGTGAAATTGTTACAGAACTAAACCCAAAAATAATTTTTAACGTACCCTGTTTCTAGGAAAATATTCTAATAAACACAAAGTGTATGGCCTACTTTTAGGGGTAAAATTTGTATATAAAAAAAATATGTAATCTTTGTAAAAGAATAATCAATCTCCAGTGGTTACAATATGTTGAGAAAAATATATGCAAAAATAAGTTTTGAATTATCTCAAATCCGTTTAAAAAGCTTATATTGATCAGATTTGCTTTAATCTAATTATATCGTATATAATTGAATCTTTTGAAATCTGGTGCCAGATCTGATCATATGTGAGAAGATGTATGCATATGGACAGATCTGATCAGATTTAGTGCCAAGTCTGTTCATATCTAAAGGGATCTTTAAAGTTTCAAAACCTTGCCATTTAAGCCTTTTTCAAAGGCGCTAAAACAAAAATGTTTATAAAAATAAAGGTGTTTTTTTTTTGTAATTCCTTATTGAGTCTGATTAGATTGTATATGCGCAGAACAAATTGGATCTGATACGCCAAATGTGTCTACACTCACAATATGTTTTCCGTTACCGACTGCAGTTCATTGAAAAAGTTATACGTAGAGTTTGTTTTTACATGAAAAAAAAAACAATTGAAATTCATAGAAATATATTTTATATCTGAAAGCCTCTGTAGGCTAGTTGGTAACGTGCTGGCTTATCAGTGCGGGGGTCGTGGGTTCAATTCCCACCAGAGGCTCTGATATGGGGTACGTGCGCCAGTTATGCTAATTTTTGTTGTTGATGCGTGATCATCTGTTGCGGATGCTTTTCTTACTGCTCAACAACTGCACAGTTTGCTTTTTAGAACGTTTTGCAAAAGATATAATTATGTTCACCGCAATAACATTGACAACTTTTTGTTAGCTTATAATAAAAATAGAATTAATAGAAATATGAAACGACTTTTGATCATTAAAAATCAATTAAAACGAAAAGGAAGACTAATTTTGCACTATTGCATCAGACACTTTAATGATGCCATAGTTGCAAAAATTTGCGCCAGCACTGTCAATTGTTTGCATAAAAAAACGTTTGACGTGAATCAGTGCTGCCAAGTGATGCTTTTTTGAACGTTTTACTTTTATTATGCTGCGGTGATGCGCAACTACTGCATTTACGAACGTACCCATGTTTTCGCTACAATGAGCCGATAGCCTTGTTGCTAGTTCTCTGCTAGGGTATTAGGATATACTTTGTATTTATATGATTAATATAAATAAAATAAATATTTTATAACTATTTGAATCAGTTATTCAAAAAAACAAACTATAAAAAATACAGACTTTTAGTAGGAGTTGAAATTTTCTGTTAAATCTAAAATTTTATGTTTTCTGTTTCTAAAAAGAGAAATTCAAATAATTCCTTTTTGCTTTTTTTTTCAAAATAATTTGTTTAAATACAAAATTATTTCAATAAAAATTACAAGAAATTATTCAAATATACATACACACATAGAAAATAAAAATATATACATCTGTGTGTGTTGGGTTTTGTAATTACATACAAATAAAAAAAGTTTCAAATTGAAAAACAAACCACAAAAATCGTTTTTTTCTAACCTTTTGTCAGTTAAAAATTGATGGTTATTTTAAATGACTCGATTGTTTTTTTTACTACTTTTGTCGATTATTAATGTTCAAAAATAAACAACAAAATGGGCTGAATGTAATGAAAAATCAGTAGTCCTCTTTTTAATTGAATTTTTTAGATCTAATTAGTTTTTTAATTTGTCCCGAATTTTCGATCTAATTAGATCTAGTTCAATTATATCGATCCCACAAGATCTGTTCAGATGTGATCTTTTTTGCCCTGGAAGTTCGACTTTTTCAAAGTATTGTAAAACAATGTAAAAATTTTGTAAAAAAGGGCCTTAAATTTTTTTATGTTTGGTTAAATCTTAATAAAATTGCATTTTTTTAATATCTTCAAAAAAGGAGCTTTCGAAATAATTTAAAATTTAGAAATCCAAAATTTAAAATATGTATTCCATTAAGAACTTAATAATTCACTTATAATAATAATAATTCACTTATAATTCATTGACAAGGGGTTTTGTTTGTTGAGAATTTTCGTCGGGCCTGCGCAAACCATTTTGGCTAGAGGCTAAAATTTAAAATGTGTGTTACTTCTTCTTACTACAGATATGCTGCTCTTTGAAATTTAAAACAAGATCGTGGTAAAAAGGGGAAAAAAGTGCCCTGCCCAACCGAGGGAGCTGGGAACTTGAAATTTGGCCTGCAAGTTCTTTCCCCAACAAAGACAACCACTGAGATGGGATTTGTTTTTTTGAAAATTTTCTTGAGTAGGTGCAAAATGGATATCTGCCATTTAAAATATGTGTAAACTGAAGAAATACTTTTTTGAATTCCCAATTAAAGCGTGCCGTAAATAAAGCGAAATTTCCCCTTTGAAAACGTTTTAAACTAAAAATCTAAAAGACAAGCATTCTGAGCTGATTTTCCTAATGCAAATAAAAACTATTTATTAAATTTTTTTTCAATACCACGTTTCATTGGGACTCTTTCCAACCTTTTCTAGGATATATTATATTAAAATATGGCAACGATATAAACATTTGCCAGATTTTCTGGAAATTTGACTCAAATTATAGTTGGCATGACAGACTAAACTTTTTACTTTTTGGATGATGCTGTCATTGTTGCCGTCTGAGGAGGAGTAAAGGGGGAGCATTGGTTAAACATTTACAGTTATGTGCGAAATCGGAGCAGATTGCCATATGCATGAAATTTTAAAATTTTGTTTGTGCCAGACTACTTCGTTGGTATTGTTTATCAATTCTAAGCCGAACAAAAGAAGACCTGATCACTATTAAGTCCTTAGAAAGCTGATTTACTATCGAAAATTGGAAATTATTTACAAATTTTAAAGAGCATCGAAAGTTAAAGCTTGTTTTTTGGGATTTTTCAATTCACATTGCAATAATTAGTTGATAGTTTTTAAAAGTAGACGTGTTTAGCTGACTGAAGGCATCAATGTTTTTATTTTAACATTTATAGTTTTTAATTGTCAGGCGTTGAAAAAAGTTTTTGGTAATCTTAATTCTACTTAATTCTTAAAATAGTCTAAAAATACAAAAAAAAAAAAAAAATCGTGATGATGCAAAAAAAGATTTAAATGCATTTAATATTTTAAATGTCTTACTTATTTGATAATACAATTAACAAACAAGAGTTGTTTGATCGTTTTCGCTTTAATTGTATCATTTATTATCCGGGTGCTTCGACTTAGGAATATAGTAAAACCGTACATATAATTTACTTGGTCTTGAAATTTAAAATTACAAATCGTAGAATAAATCTCTAAATGTCATTATGTAGCTAAACACTTCTACTTTTTAAAACTATCAACTAATAATTGCAATGTGAATTAAAAACCCACAATAAACAAAATTAATTTTGCGATCATCTTGAAAATTTGTAAATAATTTCCGATTTTTGATAGGAAATCAGCTTTCTAAGGACTTAATAGTGATCAGGTCTTCTTTTGTTTGGCTTAGAATTGATAAACAATACCAACGAAGTAGTCTGGCACAAAAAAAATTTGAAAATTTCATGCATATGGCAATCTGTTCCGATTTTCAATATTCCATACCTTTTTCACCCTTGGCTCCATACTTGGTACATTTATTTACATAAATATGATACAGAAATGTTTCCATCTATTAGATACAATGACTACTATTATATTTCAATCAAAAATTATAAAATACTAATAATATTTCAAACCATTTTCTTACTGTCCCTATTTTTATTCACATTCGACTATAGGAAATTATAATACTTTTCAATGTTATTTTTTTTCAATTGCAACAACAAAGTTTGAATTGTTGCTTAAAATGAAGATTTGTTGTTGTACTATAATCTAAAAATAATATTGTTAGTTTCTTTAGAAAATGTATGTGTGTTCTTTTTTTTCTTCAAATTTGTTGCATGCAAGTGTCCCTATTTTTTCGCACATAACTGTATATGTCCTGTCTCCAAAATATGGTCCTACGGGAATGGGTTAACTTCAATATATTTTGTTAAAATTTATACATTTTGCTACACATAAAACCTATATTTGTTTTGTAAAATTTCATTTAAATTCGTGAGTGCTTTTAACAAAATTATAATTTATTTCAATAAAGATAGACTTCAGCCTAATTGTTATGTACAATATCAACGTATAAGTCAGATCAAATATTTTGTAATTTGTTATACTCTCCACCATATAAAAGGTAAGGGTGTATATCAGTTTTTCATTCCATTTGTAACATGTCAAAATATAGGTCTAAGACCTCATGTATGTATATTCCTGAGCAGTTTGATATTGAAAATAAGCAAAATCGGTCCAGCGGTTAAAAAGTTATAAGTAAAAATTTGAAGGTACCTCAAAATTTTCCATACAAATTGGTGTATTTTAGTACAATTTAATAGTAGCGTCTGGTACATAATATATTTTTTTCTCATATTTTTCACCAGTTGCTTAGAAGTGAATAATATTTTTTATTCACCTCAAACATTTTGTCCACCACTGAAATTTTTATTCACCACATAAAATTTGTTCCACCTTAAAAAAAATTTTGTCACATCCACATAAATTTTTTTACCTCCATAATTTTACTTCAAAAGTTTTTTACATTATCAAAAACAGTAGAGACAATTTTTTGGGATAGGGTACGTTCGTAAATGCAGTAGTTGCGCATCACTGCAGCATAATAAAAGTAAAACGTTCAAAAAAGCATCACTTGGCAGCACTGATTCACGTCAAACGTTTTTTTATGCAAACAATTGACAGTGCTGGCGCAAATTTTTGCAACTATGACATCATTAAAGTGTCTGATGCAATAGTGCAAAATTAGTCTTCCTTTTCGTTTTAATTGATTTTTAATAATCAAAAGTCGTTTTATCTTTCTGTTAATTCTATTTTTATTATAAGTTAACAAAAAGTTGTCAATGTTATTGCGGTGAACATAATTATATCTTCTGCAAAACGTTCTAAAAATCAAACTGTGCAGTTGTTGAGCAGTAGTAAAGCATCTGCAACAGATGATCACGCATCAGCAACAAAAATTGGCATAACTGCCGCAGTGATGCACAAATTTTCTGCATTTACGAACGTACCCATATTGTTGGAGGGTATTTAAAGATTCGGCACAGCCGAATTTAAGCCTTCTTTTATTTTTTTTTTAATTATTTGTAATTTTGACGTAGACTTTAAAAGGTATCGTGTGTTTATTCTATCTGTATATTAATTCTTTTAGTCAAAAATGTTATTATAAAAAGATACAGCCTAAAGGTCTGATTTAAATCAGTCCAGCGCATTAAAAAGTTAAATGAAACTATTTTTATTTTTAAATAATTAAAGAAAAATAGTTCTTGCTTATTTTTAGGATAAACTTTATCCATTAAAATTTACTTGTGGTAAAAATCGTTTAAATTAATTTAAATTTTTCAACTGCTATTTAACAATTTTTCTTTTATAGTTTTATATTTATCGTGTCTCTTTTTTTCGCAACTTTAACACATAAATTCCATTTCCTTAACCATATAAATCTTAATATTCGTGCATGTTTTTATTTTTTTTTGTTTCGTTTTGCTTTATCGCCACTGCATTTTATGGTGTTTATTAAGTTTTGTTTTATGAAGCTTAAATGTTTTGTACTTTTTATGCTACAACAACGGATGCCTTTTTAAAAAAAAAAAATGCTTATGCCTGCACCAAAAAATAAAAACTTGAGAGGATTTCATAAAAAATAGTATATATACAACTACATGACAATATATACTAACAGGAATATGTAGTTACTACAACATACATACGATATATGGTAGATATATGATGATATACACATGTTCACATATAGATTACATGAGTCATATACTATTTAATTTTTTTTATTTTGAGAGAGACAAACAAAAAAAAGGGGCATGATAAAAAATTCATTTTTTACAGTGAATTAATTTTTTTTTAAATATGATTTTTTTACAATTTTTTTTTTTGTATAATTTTTTAAATTCCGCATAATTTAAAGTTATTACTTTAATTTATGGAATTTTTAATAAATTTCATAAAGTTTTTATTCTATTTCTACTTTTGTTTGTGTTTGTTTAACACTTTTGCAGTTAACCCTTGTTTTATAATAACAACTATACAAAACATATTGCATACTTTTTGGCTTAACAAATAATAAAATCCTCTTTTTTATTATATTTACTTGTTTTGTTGGAAAAAAGGGTCAAGTATTGTTTATGTTTTATTTTTTGTTCTAGATGTTAGTATTGTTTTTGACAGACACTTTTTTTTGTTGTTTGTTATAAAGTGTTGTGTTCTATGTTCTATTATATTGTTAAGTATAACAATAAATATATTTATACATTTGGATGTTGAAAGGTTTAATGAAATAAATAGAAAAACGTTATGTCATATATTATCACTAGACTGCAAATGTTTTATAGGCTCCGATGGCTTGTGAAATACTAAATCATAACTTTTGTAGCTCTGAAAAAATGGGGTAAAATAAATTACGATTAAATGTACTATTTGGGCTTACGAATTTTAATTATAAAAATACCTATGCTTAGTAAACTCTTTAGGCTGCTTAAATTCTTGCGATTGAGCTATTATTTTGCTTTCAAATTGTCTATAGTTGAGTTTAAATTTTGACATGGTATAGCGCTACGGGGGCGGATCAATAAGTCCGTGACTTTTCGAACTTTTCTCGTAGTTATATGAAATGCAACACTGCTTCCATCAAGTAGCACCTGTTAATAGACTACTGTCAAATTTTGAGCAAGTTGCGTCATTTACTTTGTGTTTAACAGCTGTTTGAAACATATAACCTCGTGGATTTTTTTTAAAATGGAAAAAAGTGAATTTCGAGTGCTCAATAAATATTATTTTTTTTGCTTGATAAATACTATGGGGACTCTGCACCATCGATTTTAATAGTAAAAAAAGTCGTTTACTGACTTTCGTTGTGGCCTTTCAAGCACGGAAGATGCCGAAAGTTCTGGACGCCCAGTTGAGGTCTCTATACCCAAAACAATTGAAAAAATTCACGATATGGTATTGACCGATCGGAGATCAAATGTGCGATAGATTGTGGAAGACAAAGGCATCTCACATGGCTCAGTGGATTCAATTTTGAACGATCACTTGGGTATGAGAAAGCTTTCTGCGAGATGGCTGCCGCGTTTGCTCACAATCTCGTTTCCATCACAAAAATCCATGAAGTAGACTACCAATTGCCCCCTCATTCGCCTTATACTCCGGATTTAGCCCGCGGTGACTATTTCCAAACCTAAAGAAATGGCTCGGTGGAAAGAGATTTAGCTCCAACGATGAAATTATTGATCAAACAATTTCCTATTTTATGGACCTCAAAAAATCCTGCTGTTAAAGTAAATAACTTGTTCAAAATTTGACAGTAGTCTATTAACAGGTGGCACTTGATGGGGATCATTCTTGCACTTCATATAACTACGAGGGAAGTTCAAAAAGTCACAGACTTATTGATACGCCCTCGTAGTTTGGAAAACTAAAATATTTTTGGAATTGATTTGGTATTTATTATAATGTAAAATTATAAATCATTTTCAAACTATTTCTTATGTTTGAAATAAAAACGTCAAAATGCAAAAAAAAAAAAAACATATTGAGTTATTCAAAAACATGCCCCTGCATGATTTTACTTGATATTAGTTGATATACATACATGAGGAGTGTGTTGTTTTTTATATACATTTTATATTTTACATTTTTGTAAAACAAAATTTAAATTTATGTGCTGAATGAATGGAAACCTTGCATGGGATAATTTGTATTTATCAATTATTTGAACACATTTTTAAAAACTTTAATTTTAAAATATTTTTTTACACATACAATTATTATTAAGCAAAAATCTTAATTTCAATTTTTTTTTCTTTTTCTTTACAGGTGAGTTCAAAATTGAAATAACATAATGTTAATACAAGTAAGAAAAGCACAAAAAATATTGTCCTTGCAATTAAATTTAACATAAACTTTTTTAGGGTGCATCCCTACACTCAAAATATTATGTAGTTAACTGTTTGTAGTTTAATAAAAAAAGTTTTCTGTTTCATTTAAAATTAAAGGAACGTACATTTATTTTTCAAAGAAATATCTATATTAACTTTTTTATACATTTATTCGAAATAATTTACCATTTTTTTTAGTTTCATTTATTTTTTTTCATTTGTTTGAAATTTTATAAAAATTTACCCACAAAACGGAAACTTGTGGTTTATTTGTGTCCGTAACAGTTATTACAAATTTAAATTTTGTTTGCTGTCTGTTTCAAAAAAAAAAAAAAATATTTAAAAAATTTAAATTTGTTTTTTTATTTAAATTGGTTGTATATACAAAATTTTTCAATACAAATTACAAGAACTTTGAAAACACACATACATACATATACAAACACATTCATACAAAAAGTGTTTATATCTTCATATGCATACATACATTTTGTATTGTACGAGTATATTAAAAAAAATAAACAAAAAATACAAAAACGGAAATAATTTCAAATAAATGAAAAAAAAACATTTATTTTTTAAGGATTGGTAGTTAAAATTTTGACATTTTTTTTAACTGATTATATCATTTGTTTCTTACGAATGTGTCAGTTGATTAATCAACATTTAAAAATAAATAACAAATGGCATTTAATTTAAATGAATATCATTTCTTTTAAATGATATTTTCAGTTATTTTAACTTACAAACTTTTTTAAATGTAGATTTTGATGCAATTTTGATATGAGGTAGGACAGGCAAATCTATTAAATATGCTTGTTCAAAACTGGTTATGTCATTAAAAAATTTAATCAAACATTTTCAAGCAAAGTTGATGTTTTTTATAAGATTCCGATAGGATTCTGTCAGTCATTGGGCCGAAGTAGAATTACTTCTACTTCACATCTTTTAATTTTCTTTGTGGTCATGAATTAACGGTTTTTAGTCAGATTTAATATTTTTGTTATTGTTTTGAAATTTGTCTTTGTCTCAAAGTAGAAATTTTTGAAAATTTTACGAAATTTAGAATTTGACAATTTCTTGCTTCTAAGCCATGCTCTCTGTACACAAAATATTTCTTCACAAAAATATCCACATCTTAAATTTTTTATCGAAATTGTTGAATTTAAACCAGCCTAGAAGCAGTCTAGTTAATTAGAGGGTGGTTAAGTGTAATTTTTAGTTGTTTAACTTGTCAATTGAAAAGTCCCCGGCCTACCATACTAAAACTAATATTTTTTTGGCAAAATTTGTTTTTTTTTATTCAATATAGTTCTCTTCAAGGGTGATAAACTGATTACAGCGACCCTCCACCTTTTGATACCATTTTGTAGTACGATTTGTCCTTTGCTTCGAAATAGGCCTCAGTTTCGGCGATCACCTCTTCATTCGACGAAAATTTCTTCCCAGAGAGCATTCTTTTGAGATCTGAGGAGAATACAGTGGATGCGGTAGCAATTCGAAGCCCAATTCATGGATTTTCGCCATCGCACCGAATCATCAATTCGTCTTTGTTTTTGTTTTGGTTAAAAGTGAGCTCGCGCGGCACCCACTTTGCACAGAGCTTTCTCATACCCAAATATTCGTGAATGATATGATGTACACGTTCAGTTGTATCTTTAGAGTATTTTAATTTAATGATACGACAGCTGTCAAATTGGTACACGTGTCTTTTGAAGGTTAGGGCTAACTAAAAATCATATCGATTTAAGTCTAGTTGATTTTCCTGGGACGGTGTCCGGAAACTCATCATCAAGCCAAGTTTTTGCTTCAACTGTATTTTTTCCCTTCAAAAAGCAATATTTTATCAACACGTGAAATTCCTTTATATCCTTTTTCATCTATTGACCCAATTATACCCTCAAAATTATCTGAGTGTAGTAAAGTAAGGATGCCAACTGATTTCACTGTAAAGGAGTAATCGTTTGCTATGTTTTACTAATGTTGTATTTTCAATTTCGGTTATGATGTGTCAACTTGAAAATTTTTATTTTGTCGTTTAGTATTATTTCATTATTTTTGTGTGCATATTTTTAGGAGATAACGTAAATATTTTACAAACAGCCACTTTAAAAATATATGAATTCTTAACAATAAAATAATAATAAAATTTTTCGGTAAAAATAAACATTAAAACTAATATCAAATAGTTTGTGTGATAATAAAGTGGTAAATATATCAAACCATACATTAAACGCTATAATAAATTTTGATATAAACAATAGAATATTTTAAAAATTTCTATATACAAAAATAACAAATGAATGCATAATATTTTTACTAAATAATAATAATAAAATATGATAAAAGGAGTTATTTAAAATATTTAAATGAAAATAAAAAGCAAGATAAAAGCAAGCTAAAAGTAGGCAATATTTTATGCTAAATTTACATTATGTAAATTTAGTACATATAGTTCTTCATGTGTATGTAATATATAATATATAGTTAGGAGACTATAAATGAATAACTTTTAAAGCATATTTTAAGAATTTCTAAATTTACATTATTCATTGCCTATCTTAAGGGCGTAGACGTATGTCACCTATTAGATTAAAATTTCTAACAAACAGATTAAAATATCTTTATATTGGGCAATATTTTGTGTTAAATACATAAATAGTGAAAATGTTGTTATTAATGTAGGCTATTTATATTTAGAAGACTGTAAGTGGAGTAATTTTTGAAGCATATTTTCAGGATTTATAATTTTACATTATTCATTGCTTACCCTATGGTCATAGATTGCAAACTAGTCGAATTTCGATCTAAACTTATTACAGTTGCAAATAAATTCTTACAAAAGGATAAAATCAACCTAAAACTAGACAATATTTTATAATAAATTTGTAGATTGTATAATAGTTGCAAAGAAATTATATTAATAAGGTCTTTAATTAAAAATTGTCTATGCCATTCTTGAGTTAATTTAATTACGCCTAATTTCAAACAAAACCGCAGTCTAAATATAATTTTTTAGCATATTTCACAGGTGTTAAAATTAACATGATTTATTGCCTACTTTAGGGAATGGTTTGTCTTTAATGGGGTTATTCTGTATATACGTGAAAAATTTCCATTGCACAGGTTGAGTCACTAATATCAAAATTATATTTAGGTAAATTTTTGTATATACCTTTGGGCAAAATTTTACATTATCAGACTCTCCCTATCCTAAATATTGTAGAATTGCATATTTAGATGTGACAACTTTTCATATAGTTACGGAATAACCCCATTAAACGAATCTCGTTATCATTTAAATTACCCATATTTTTTTCAATAAGGTTAAGCAGCTTTAAAGACGGCAATACGTTGTATTAAATATATTTTAATTGTAAATTTAATGCACAATATGTTATATTAATCTTCTTAATAATGTAGTATGTATTTGGAAGAATATTAATAAATAGGGCCCCCGATTATGTAAAGCGTTGGCGTATTCAAGCTTCAATACAAATTGAATTTTTGAAAACCAATATTAAAAAAAACTAAAATTTTTTGGCAAATTTAATACATTTTTTGATGAATGAAGACTTGTAGTAGGACTTCTTGACCGCCAAATATAGGGTATAAGGAATTAACTATAGAAACGTCTAAGCCTAAGCCCATGCCTTACATTAGAAGGGGGAATATCTGCTGCATATGATCTGGATTTTCAAATTTGCAAGTTTAATTATCGTATTTCAAATGTCAGATTTCTGGCCGAATAGTTTTACACAAGACGCTAATGGGAAGATTTGTGCCCCTTCCAACACAAGTTTCCAAAATTCCATGTTAGAGGACGCCTACTCCTCAGGAGAAACCTAAATTCAGGCTCTTTACTTCAGCGGTTTCAGCTGAGTGATCAATGTGGTTAATTTTTTTTCTTTTGAGAATTTCTTTAGGGAATTATTTCAATTAATCAGATTTCAAGACCAAGCAGTTTGGGCAGGATGTTAAGGGAAAGACTTTTCTCCCCGAGCTGTTATAATTTCCAAGAAATTCCATCTTAGGACGCGTTAACATTACGATGAAAATCTAGTTTAAGCTGAACACATATTTTAAATTTTAGTTGTGGTTTGGGCGAGACTCTCTTTTTGCCCGAGTAGCAGCCAACATGCCAAATTTAAAAATCCAGCGGCTTGGGCTGGGTGCTAAAGGGGACGTCTCTTTTTCTAACCTATTTTCTATAACTTTTTTTTACCAAGTCCTTATTACAGACTTCTGGCCGAAGGGGTTTTGGCAGGACTTTAAGGGGCAATCCTTCCCCTTTTGCCCTTGTCCGTTGGTAGATGTCTAAGACGAAGGAATCTTAATTCCAAATTTAAAGTTTTTTGCTTTAGTGATTTGGAATGGTTAGTTAAGAAGCACTTTTATTCTTTTTAATCCCATGTTTTTATACGAAATTAAAAAAAAAAATCTTTGTATTAAATTAGCCCATAGTTCAACAAAACATATTTAAAATGTCAGATTTCTAGTCCAAAGGGTTTGGGAAGGCCCCTAAGGTGGACTTTCCCCTTTTGAAAATTTACAAAATCTCTATTCTGTTAGTGAATAGGTCATATTCCAAAAAGAAATATTCCAATTTCTGTCCAAAGTGGACAAGACTTTATTCCCTTGTTGCCCCTCTCCATAGAAATTTCCAAAAATCCAGATCTTTACGCCGGGGGAGAAATTTTAAAATTACAAATTTGCAGTGCCTACCCTAAGGGCGTATTACTATCTAAACAAATTTCGGTATAAAAACTGTCTAAATGTGGACAATATTTTCTGTGAATTTCATAAATTGTAAATTTATTATAAATAAACTTTCTTGTTAATGTAACATATATTTAGGGGAATATGTATTCAATATTCCTGTTGCCTATTCCCAAGGTTTTAAAATAAAAACAAAACTTGTATTGTCTACTTTTAGGGTGTGTTTTTTTTTGGCAGTTGATCTTATTTGTTAGTATTTCTTTGTAAAAATCATATTAATTATTCTATGTCTAAAATAGACAAAGCTATTGTCATTAAAGTCAAGTTTTTCATTCAATTCCTTCTCCAGAAAAAAATCAAATTCATATAAATGCTCTATTGGTTAAATCCCATTTACTATTTATTCTATGGACTCCTCTCTCGCTATGTTGTCATCTTACCATAACAACACTTTAAATGCAAATATAATTATTTTAACATATTACAATACATCTGTTTTTTTCAAATCAATGAGCCAATAAACGATTTCCAAACAATTTTATGCAAATTTTCATGTTGACACCAGGGCAAGAGAAAACACAAACCAACAAAAAAAAAAAAAAAAAAGGTACTAAAAACCAAATTTACGACAACAATATGAAAAACAATACACCCCCCTGTATAGACAGTAAAAAATAAACAACCTTTATAATGAAAAATTCTTAAAGCAAGTAACAACAGGAATTATATTAAAAACCAAATGAAAGGAAAACATTAAAAATAACCCCCACAAGTGATTAAGCATAGGAAAATAAAACCCAAAGCTTTAGCTAAATCTAGAAAATGGCAACAAAGGATAACGTACATTTAATAGCAGGGATAGCTAATTTCATAGAACATGATAATCATTATAATGATGATGATGATAATAATACGTGCGTAACCATAAGTAATTTAGATAAAATTTTCTACCAAAAAAAAATACAGATATATAAATTGAAACAAAAAATTCTACAAAATTATAATAGAGTTTAGTTTCAAAAAAAAAACACAAGTTCAATTACCTTTTTATTTATTAAAACAACATTTTAGCCCAAAAGTATGCTGTATATAAATTTATATTTACTTTTTTTGGAATATTTCCTTAAATAAATTTTTTTCAGGAAATGGAAAAACTTTTGTGGTTAAATGATGTGTAACATTTTTTTCTAAAATAAAACAAAAAAAAAATATATAATTTGAGGAAAATTTTAAACTCTAAAAGAAAAACAGAAAATAAATTCAAACTATAATGAAAAACGTTTACAAAAATGTTTTCGAATTTTTTCTCTATACATTTAAAAATTTCTTAACTATTTTCTTTGTAAGCAACAGTAGTAAAAGAGAAAATAATTTAAATTAAAACTAGAATTTTATGATAGCTTGTATTGCAACAATTAAGTTCAATTAAATAGCTGAGTGTGGGAAAAATAAATAAAAAGGCAATAAGGAGATCTTTAGTTCCCTACAGTCAAAATATATTTTACAGTAACTGACTGTTGTTTATTTAAAAAGTTATCCTTACATTTGATTTTAAATGAATTAATAATTAAAATACAAAGAAATATAAATTTACATTTATTTAAAGAATAAATTACAAATTTTTGTTAGTTTTCTTTGATCTTCTGGATTTATATATTCGTTTAAAATTATCTTAAGATCTTTTTTTTCAGGGGAAATTTTTATATAATAAGAATAAATTACATATAAAAACTGATCTTCTATTTTATTATTATTATATTTAGAAAATTCAATTAAACGTAATGTTGATAGTTAAACAAAATATATAAAAGAAAAATCATTATTTTTTACGGATTTTGAAGTTAACTTGTTGAAGGTTAATAGTAATAATTAAAGGAAATATCATATGTTTTTTACGGATGATTGGTTAGTTTGTCCACAGTTAAAATAAATGATAAATAATTTATTCATTTTTACCGATATTGTAAGTTAGTTTATTAATATTTTAAATAAATGAAAAATTCTTAACATTAACATGTTAATTTAACGTTCGGGTGTAAAAAATTTTCTACTTTTGGATACCTACGTGGGCGAAAATATACAAAAAAAATCACAAAATGAAAAGTTAGTCGACCCGATTTTAAGTAAATTTTAAATTAAATTATTAAATTAAATTTTCAGTTAATTTAAACTACAGCTATTTTTAGTTTACTGGCGTTTTAAAATTGGCGATGTTTATCAATATATATAGTGGCAATAAAAGTTTCAAAATTTACAGGGAAATTTCCCCTGAAAAAGTCACCCAATTATGGTGATGAAATATTGGAATAAATGATTATAATTAAAAAAAAGACCATTAAGCTCATTTTAAACAAATCTATAAATCAAGAAGATCTAAGAAAACTATACAACATTTTCATAAGAGTTTATGATAAATATTTAATAAGTCTTCAATTCTTAAAAGAAACTTACAAAAGAAAAATTGTATAAAATATTTATTTCGGTTGCAAAACACGGCTGTTTGTAATTCTCCTTAAGTTTGCATTTTTATATACTTATATAACTACAAGTATAAAAAAAAATTCATTAAAATATTTATCATTTTCATGAAACTTGTTCATAAATATTGAGAAACTTCCTCAAAAAAATTATGAGTTTTTCATAAATAAAGGTAGATTTTCTTCAAAAATAAAGAAACTAATTTATAAATATATTGATAAATGTTACTTCAAATTTCTATTCAAAATTCTTTATCTTACTTAAGATTTAAATAAAGAGATATTTACAATTACCACTTTCAAGGGTACGAAGAATGTTGATGAAGGTCGTAGCTGACCAGAAAATGCATTCCATTCAGCTTGTGTCTAAATAACTTTTTCTGTGTGTACTCCTCCATGATTACTAAATAAAAAATAAGAAAAATTTTTTTATTTGAAACAAATTTTCTATGATCTCGAACCAGACTAAAAATACATTTTCATACATAGTTTCATCATATTTATGAAGTGTTTAATTGGAGGAAAATTTATTTTTCTTATAATATTTGTGAAGTTTTTCCTGAGTGTAGGGAGAAATATCTGTATTTGAATCATAAAACTTAATTAATAGGGGAGCATAGGGTAATATAGGAAATCAAGATATTCTTCATAATCTCCCAATTATTCAAAACGATATAGCATGATAAATGCTCTATAGCATGATGAATCCGTTAAAAGAAGCTCTGCAAGTACTTACTGTAAAATTTTGGAACCATATAAGTTTTCAATTATTTCTACTTACAATACAAAGAAAAGCAGGATTTCAGAATAATTTTAAGTGATTTTTAAATTAAACTTTATTTAATGCCGACAAGCTCGAGAAGTATGCTTTATTTTATATACGATGAATTTCATTTAAAAATCGAGATAAAACTGAAATTTTGAACCCGACCAAGATCATGTAAATCGGTTCAGCCGATTCTGAGTTATTGTAGTTTGAATGGAGCTTTTTTCGATTATTTTCGCGTTTTTTCAAAAACTTTTCCACTGTGCCACGCCCAAAAAATCGCAAAAAAGTCATTTCTAAAAATGAGAGTTTGTATTGATCAAATTTAGCTATGAACAAAATTTCATCGATATCTGAGGGGGTTGGGTTCAATGCATCTCGATTTTTACATGAAATTCATCATACATTAGATTTTCCAAAAATTGAATTTTCTATCCTTGGGTTGACATTTTTATTAACCAACCTCGTATATTTTTTTGAACGATTTGGGGAATCTTTCAAAAATTGTTTTCATAAACATTTTAACCACACTGTATAAAGGGTGTTTAAGGTTTTTTATAGTTATTTTTATTGTCTGGTCATTGCTTCTTGCCTATTAAAATAAAATAGTTACTATATATTTGTAGTATTTTTAGTTAGAAGTATATATTGCCAAAACTGAATGTATGGTACTTTTGAAAATTGTATTTGAATTGAGGTTTCCCTTGTATTAAGAGTTATTAAATGGTATTTGTTTTAATTGTTTTCATTTTATACTCGAAATAATACAAAGGAAATGGAATCTTTTGTGGTTGGTTTTTTGAAATGCAAAACCTAAAACATTGTTTTGAAATAAAACAAAAAATTTTTAAAAGAATAGTTTGTTTTAATTAAAATTTATAGTTAAAAAAGGAGAAAAACTTTATGCATAAACATTTGGAAAAGGGAATTATATACGAGTATTATAACATACATATACAGAAATAAATGTTGTTTCAGTAAAGACTTAAGCCTAAAAGTAGGCAATGGCAAATTTTAAGTGTAATAGAAATGGAAGAAGAAAACAGAGTTTTAATTTATTTTATATATCAAATAGAGCAGAAGTTATATAGTTTTTTTTTTTTTGTATATATAAAGTTTTAATTTTGAATAAAGAATTATTTTTAATAGCATTGAATATTTTCCTTGAAAGTGTATATTAAAACTTATGGAACAATTAAGGATAGTTGCTGATTTTTTAAAACTATTAAAATATAATAGAAACTGTTTTTAAAGTTAGAAAACTTTTTGATTTATATCCTTAAAGTAGGTCATGACAATTTCAATATAAATGTTTAATTATTTGATATGTAATAAAAATATTATAACAGGATTTTGAGGTCGGCTGAGGTTATTCAGTCATGTCTTGAGGATCCTGCAAACCTTAAGTAACAACACAATCAATTTTCCCTTTTTTGGGTTAAACAAATCTTTTTATTCAGTAATAAATTTTAATACAATATATTTTCACAAACGCTAACACGCTTTTTCCCCACTCGGGTTCAAGTGGTTCGGCAAAAATATTTGGTGGCAAGTTATTTGTCGGCTTGAGGTAATCGTCTTTTGACTCAGGGTAAATGTTCGGCAGGTAGTCGTTGTCAAACTCGGTTTAAATTAAGTTTAGGTTCGGTCCACTTGTTTTTCTGCACGCGACACTAATGCGTTTTTTGAAGATATCGTTACAAATTTTTTGTTAATAATCAACTCAATTTGACGTTAATTATCTCTTAAATGTGAGGGTTTGTAATTGTTGTTATTTGTTAAGATCAGTGCATTTTTGACATTTCTGCCAGTAGATTTCTTCTCTAAACATACATAAAAATAAAGTATCAACCCAATTCAATAGTGTATTTTGTTTGCCACAACCAATACATTCGGTAAGCACAACCAAATTTAAATGTGATTGCTGAACATTTTAGGTGTTGCTGCAACCCAAATTCAATTGTACCAGTTGGAAATTGACCAAATTTTGCACTGTATGCACTCACTAAGTAAAGAAAGAGAAAATGTAAAAAAATTGAAAATATAAAAAATTTTAATTTTTAATAAAAATTAAAACTACCAAAAGGCATCACAATAAAAAATGTGTATTCCACTGAAATTTTTTTTTTAATTGTAACATAATTATGCTGCTGGCGAAGAAATTCAATTTAAATCAGTGGTCGGCACACTAATACAATCATATTGTTGCCATTGTATGGGTGAGTTGCGCTCTCCCTCTTTTAATGCACTGAAAGAAATATGTTTGTAATTTTCCTAAAGTTACATTTAAACAAAAAAAAAAGCATAACAAAAAATTAACAAAAGCAAATAAAAAAACAACAAAGCACAAGAAAACATTGGCCCGTAGTCATAGTCAAGCACTAAAGTCGGCTTTTTTTAAAAACGACTTTTAATTAAAAACCTTTTATTATCTATTTTGCTATTTTAGTCAGAATTAAAGCCAGTTTAAGTTGAATCGGCTTTAAATGGGTTTCACATCAAATGTACCAAATGCCCGCATACATTTTGTACTAAAAAATAAGCAAGTGGCAACATTGATCAGCTGATTTTATATTAGCCGAAAAAAGGAAAGTGTGTAAATAAAAGATTTACAATTGCAAAATGTGAAAAGGAAAAACTTTATAAAAAAAGGATGATATAAAAGTGTATTTTTATTAATAAAAATTTATTAACTTAATAAATATTATGCAAAATCCCTTATTTATTGATATGATTTTTCTTTCAATACTTTGCAATTCAAAAATTTTTTATCACAAAAATTTTCTTAGCGGAAACAGCTGTTGTAAGTGTTGTTAAATTGGATAAAACCAGCTTCAGGTAGTTTTAATTTTAAAGCAGACTTTAACGATTAAAGTATACTTTTACTTGTATATAGTAGGCCTAAAGTATACTTTTAAGAAAAGTCGACTTTAGAAGTCCTAAAGTATACTTTATTTTAACAATGACTATGAGCCATTGTTTTTATTAAATTATTTAAAAAATTAAAATTTATTAAAATTAAAATTTCCCCATTTATTTAATTGTTTCCTTTGTTTCGTTCATTTATTTAAATTTTTATTTATTACAAGTAGTTTCTAAGTTAAAGCTTGGGAAAAGCAATATGAATTTTAAGTAAATAAATAACCATATAAATAAATAATAAATAAATTAGTTTGCCCAAAAAATTTTCGACTCCCATTATTTATGAGATTTCGTTCAGTGTAATGCTCTCAATATGCGTCGACAGCATCTTACTGTACGAAAGCTCAACTAAGACTGATTTATTATATTCTTTTCATGCTACAAGGTGGCGCAAAAGTAATCCTATCAGAAAGTTCTGTTTTGGCATTTGTGTAGTAAACACATGCGAAATTCACGTTAATAAACAATGTTACGCTACACTGCTCCAGAACGCGGAATATTGGTGACTATTTATTTGAGCAATAATAAAGATACTTTTTCATCAAAAATAATCATGAGTGATGAGGCCCATTTCCATCTTAGCGGGTACGTAAATAATCAAAATTTACGCTTCTGGGGCACTGAAAATCCGCGTGTAACCCACGAAGAGCCATTACACCCGCTCAAAGTCACTGTATGGTGTGCTGTTTTCGCTGGAGGAGTCATCGGACCTTTTTTCTTTGAAGACGTCGCGGGCCAAACGGTTACTGTGAATGGTGAGCGCTACAGAGCAATGATCAACGAGTTCTTTTTGCCGCAACTTGATGAATTGGGATTGGAAAACATGTGGTTCCAACAGGACGGTGCAACGCCACACACTGCACGTGCCACAACCGATATGCTGAAGGATGCATTTCCCGGGCGCCTAATCTCCCGTTTTGGCGATTTGCACTGGCCAGCAAGATCGCCTGATTTGACCGCTCCAGACTTCTTTTTGTGGGGCTTTTTGAAGTCGCGGATTTATGTCAACAAGCCTCAGACTCTTGCAGCTCTTAAAGACAATATCCGTCAAGAATGTGAGGACCTATCGCCGGAAGTTTTGGCCAAAGTGATGGAAAATGCCATAAAAAGGGCTCAAATGACAATCAACTGTGGCGGCGGCCATTTACATGACATCATATTCTCGACTTGATGTAAAAAAAATTAAAAGACCAAATAAAAATAATCCACAAGAAGAATCAAAGTTTTTCATTTTTTTTTAATTACTGCCAAAAAACATCGGAAGGTTATTTTTGCGCCACCCTGTATTTGTGTTAGTATGAGTGAGTCGCCCATGGGGCGACTCTTTGCCGACCACTGATTTAAATAGATTTTCAACCGCTATGGTCTTCCTCTCGCCAACAAAATAAAAAAATTTAATTTTTAAACTACTCATCCCTATTTAAATATTTCTTCGTGTCAGTATTAAACGTTGTATCTCATCCAAAAAATCATAACCATTGTATTCCGGCGATATGCTTTTTAAAATATTTTGCTACTTTTTCGGTTAGAGATAATGAAGCCTCCTTCCAACCATTTGATTATATTTCAAGTCTAACTTCCAAACCAATTAAAAAGATTGCTTGTGGTATTACCTGCAATGAAAAGAAAGAAAAAACAATATTAAATATCAATATGACACTAAAACTTCTCTGCAAATGTTATTTAATCTATAGTTTCAATGAAATTGTAATGAAATGTTTACTACCTATAATTATGGTTCTTAATATAAGGTTTAATATTATACTTTACTAAAGTTGTAATCATCATGTATATGTTAAACTTTTCTTTGCTACTCGAAAACTATCTATATAAGTCCAGTTTTTATGAGTTTGTAGGTAGATGAAATTTTTTCTTCCAAAGAAAAATCTTTATATGAGGGTGTTGTCTAAAGCTTAAAGATTTCTATCAAAACATTTGCAATTTCCTAAGAGCATGAAACAACGGAAATAAAAAGCAAACCCAAGATTCCCACAAAAACGATAAAAGATTTAGTTTAAGGTTGTTTCTGGTGCTAGCTACTCGTTATGATGATGGATTTGTTTTTATGTTTTTTTTTTTTAAGTTTTATATATAGAATATGGAGAAAGATAATAAGATATATATTTAGTTCAAGGCAACAAATTTATAAACATAAGACAGATTGCTTAAATAAAAGGAGTTCTTTTAAAAAGCCATAAAGTATGCTTTTATTTTGAAGCAAATGTATTACCTAAAATTATGCTTTGTATGCAACAATTTTGCCTAAAACCATAAGCATCATTTATTTTGTGTTAAAAAAAGACCACTCCTTCAACAAGTGGCCAGTTTTTTCTCAAAATATTGACAAAACCAAAGACTATGTATTTTAGAGAGATATTTAGATTCTCGCGTTTCTCGATATATTTACCAATTAGCCATGAAGACAAAAACCCATAAGAAAATTTAGTCTTGTGTACGTACATTCGGCGAAAGATAAGGAGTCTCACTGTTGCCACCATTGCCACTCCATTACCGTTTCTCTCGAAATTTATGGGTTTTTATTTTGGTGAAAAAAAATCTTAACAAGCGCTGAATACATTTAAATATTGACTTTATTTTCTTAATTATATTTTAAATTTTGCTTAAAATTTTCTTTTAATTAAAACACTTCCGTTATACCAAAACCATTTGCTTGTCCTTAACAAACAAAAGCAATATAAGCGCTAATTACAAAAATCATTAGTGTAAAGCAAAAAAAAAAAAAAAAATAGAATAACAAGAATTTAAAGCAGTTTTTTAAACCACAAAAATGTTGTTTGTGATACTAACAACAGCATATAATTTTCAAAACAAGCCATAAAAAATAGAGCTAAAAAAAATCCACATAATTAATTACAAACTGGATTAAGTTGTTAGTCAAAAAAAAAAACATAGCAGCCAGAGACACAGACTAACTTTTCAAAATATATAAGCTTAATTATATTAAAACCAATCAAAATTAATTTAAATTTTATTAGCATAAATTAATATTGACTACAAACAGAAAAATCGAACAAAAAAGTTTTGCAAAAAGCATCAACAACATTTCACTTATTTAAATATAAAATTAATTTTAACAAAATCCCCAGCCTAAAAGTATGCAATGTTTATTTCCAGCTCATTAAATTTCCATGTTCTGGCAGTGGTTTGTTAAAAAAAAAAAAAACTCACTATAATGTTGTTTTTTTTATACGTTTAACAAATAAAGTAATTTTTATTTAATTAGAAATTCACATGGTTTATGCTTTTTAGACCAACAAAATTTTCATGTTTGATTTTGTTAAATGCCTAAAACAAATATAACACAAACAAATTTTTCGAAGCAGAAATTGCTTTTTGTTGGCGTTGCTGTACCATGTCTAATTTGTTTGATTTCGATGGTTTAATGCATTTATTTTTAGATACTCTCCACACATATTTACGCATTTATGTTTTTATTCTGGTTTGGGGTTTGAACTGCCAAACCTCGAAAGTCGTAAAAATTGTTTTGTTGGTAAAAAAAAGTCATAAAAAGTTATACAATTTTTTTTTTTTTTTATTTATTTTGGTTAGGTTTTGATGCATACTTTTGGGTATAATGTATATCATAAACTTATTATACATTGTATTTTATATAGGGAAAAGTGGTGTATATGAAACCAGTTCGCGAACCAGCCAGCCACCAGCGTCCTCGCCACCCAACCAGCTAGCTTGCCAGCCAGACAGCTAGCTAGCCAGCAAAGGGAACTAGTGCTCAGTGAAGTCCTGTGGCAGGGCGATAGGATGCCGCCCTCAACTAGGTATCCAACCAAAATGGTACACTCAGGAGAGGGGTATTTAGGAGCGTGACGACTCCGTGGTTTCCCTAGTCACTACCCGCCGAAAGGCATTATTAAGACCAAGCCCAGTACGGTCTTAATTATGGCATTGCTGGGCACTGTTTTTGGAATTTGGGGCACCCTGGGCTGATAGTTTGCGTCATTCTATGACCTCAGTAGGTGGAAGTGAAATTTCACTGAAATGCCTCATGGGCTAATGTCGCAGCTGCCTCCGTCATATGAAACGTGGGGAGTCTCGGAGTACGTTCTATGTTTGTCACCATTGGATTGATGGTGTAGGTTCAGATGGATGTTCCTGATTAGTACGGATCTGGCACTGATGTACGGCCCCATAAGGATCTTATGTCAACCCTCGCATGGCCTCCCTGCATGCATAGATAACCATGGGATCTAAACAGAACTACACTTCAAACAGCGATAGCGGCTTCGAGTTGGGACCCAATAGCAATGGCAATGGAACACAAATATAAACAGGAGAGAAAAGAAGGAGAAGAAGAGGAAGTGATCGTGATGAGCGTGGATAAAGGGGGCGTGAAAAACCCCTTTGGGAAAAGCTCGAGGATGGTAAGGTCACCTCAGGCAAACGGGTCACAAAGACCACTGAGTGAAAGAGTTTGAACAATAAGGGACTATATGAGTGTACCGGTGAATAGCCGCGGTACAGAAGTCTCTGAGGAAGATGAGGGACACCTATTGCAGCTCCTACAAGCTAAGGAAAGAGCGTTTATTGATTTAGGCAATAAACTGAGCGCAGCAAATGTCATTGTTTCTGCGATAATCTGTACTCTGCTTACGCTCTTTACCAGCAGCTAAGAGAGTACAGGGAAGCGATTGATATTAACCCGTCGGTTATAATGGTTTAACATAGGGATGTACAATCTAAGGCCACCCAGGTGGACCTGACCTCCCCGGTCCAGGAGAGAAAATGGAAGGTGGCGAGGACACCCGCGACAATTGGAGCCTTACATGCTCATTAATTAATTTTAAAATTTTTATACAAAAAATGTACAAAATCTTATTTCAGTTTTTAGAATAGTATACAATTTTTTTTTTAAATAACATGGTGGCAAGCTCCCCATTCCAGGAGAGGAAACGGAAGATGGCGAAGGCACCCGCAATGATTGGAGCTTTACATACACGGGGGGAAATGAGTGGAAAACAATAAGCTACCAAAAAACAGAGAGAAAAATGAGCAAAGTAAATAAAATTCGTGAACAAAGAGAAGCAGTAACCATCAAGACTAACACCTCGCGGTCATACGCAGATGTCATAAAGGAGGTGGAAGCGGAGCACAACGTTTAGAATACTTAACCTTAGAACATCGTTTGGAGGGACCAAACAGCCGTTCGTTCAGCCAACTGAGCCAGCTAGTTATAGCCAGCTAGCTTATAGCCAGCTAGTTATAGCCATCTAGTTATAGCCAACTAGTTATAGCAAGCTAGTTATAGCCAGCTAGTTATAGCCAGCTAGCTAGCTATAACCAGCTAGTTATAGCCTGCTAGTTAAAGCCAGCTAGTTATAGCCTGCTAGTTATAGCCTGCTAGTTATAGCTAGCTATTTATAGCCATCTAGTTATAGCAAGCTGGTTATAGTCAGCTAGTTATAGCCAGCTAGTTATAGCAAGCTAATTATAGCAAGCTAGTTATAGCAAGCTAGTTATAGCCAGCTAGTTACAGCAAGCTAATTATAGCAAGCTAGTTATAGCAAGCTAGTTATAGCCAGCTAGTTATAGCCAGCTAGCTAGCTATAACCAGCTAGTTATAGCCTGCTAGTTAAAGCCAGCTAGTTATAGCTAGCTATTTATAGCCATCTAGTTATAGCAAGCTGGTTATAGCCAGCTAGTTATAGCCATCTAGTTATAGCAAGCTGGTTATAGTCAGCTAGTTATAGCCAGCTAGTTACAGCAAGCTAATTATAGCAAGCTAGTTATAGCCAGCTAGCTAGCTATAACCAGCTAGTTATAGCCAGCTAGCTAGCTATAACCAGCTAGTTATAGCCTGCTAGTTAAAGCCAGCTAGTTATAGCCTGCTGGTTATAGCCTGCTAGTTATAGCTAGCTATTTATAGCCATCTAGTTATAGCAAGCTGGTTATAGTCAGCTAGTTATATCCAGCTAGTTATAGCCAGATAGTTATAGCCAGTTAGTTATAGCCAGCTAGTTATAGCCAGCTAGTTATAGCCAGCTGGTTATAGCCAGCTAGTTATAGCCAGCTGGTTATAGCCAGCTAGCTATAGCCAGCTAGTTATAGCCAGCTAGTTATAGCCAGCTGGTTATAGCCAGCTAGTTATAGCCAGCTAGCTATAGCCAGCTAGTTATAGCCAGCTAGTTATAGCCAGCTAGTTATAGCCAGCTAGTTATAGCCAGCTAGTTATAGCCAGCTAGTTATAGCCAGCTAGTTATAGCCAGCTAGTTATAGCCAGCTGGTTATAGCCAGCTAGTTATAGCCAGCTAGTTATAGCCAGCTGGTTATAGCCAGCTAGTTATAGCCAGCTGGTTATAGCCAGCTAGTTATAGCCAGCTAGTTATAGCCAGCTAGTTATATCCAGCTAGTTATAGCCAGCTGGTTATAGCCAGCTGGTTATAGCCAGCTAGTTATAGCCAGCTAGTTATAGCCAGCTAGTTATATCCAGCTAGTTATAGCCAGCTGGTTATAGCCAGCTAGTTATATCCAGCTAGTTATAGCCAGCTGGTTATAGCCAGATGGTTATAGCCAGCTGGTTATAGCCAGCTAGTTATAGCCAGCTAGTTATAGCCAGCTGGTTATAGCCAGCTGGTTATAGCCAGCTAGTTATAGCCAGCTGGTTATAGCCAGCTAGCTATAGCCAGCTAGTTATAGCCAGCTAGTTATAGCCAGCTGGTTATAGCCAGCGAGTTATAGCCAGCTAGTTATAGCCAGCTAGTTATAGCCAGCTAGTTATAGCCAGCTAGTTATAGCCAGCTGGTTATAGCCAGCTAGTTATAGCCAGCTGGTTATAGCCAGCTAGTTATAGCCAGCTGGTTATAGCTAGCTAGCTATAGCCAGCTAGTTATAGCCAGCTAGTTATAGCCAGCTGGTTATAGCCAGCTAGTTATAGCCAGCTAGTTATAGCCAGCTAGTTATAGCCAGCTAGCTATAGCCAGCTAGTTATAGCCAGCTAGTTATAGCCAGCTAGTTATAGCCTGCTAGTTATAGCCAGCTAGTTATAGCCAGCTAGTTATAGCCTGCTAGTTATAGCCAGCTAGTTATAGCCTGCTAGTTATAGCCAGCTAGTTATAGCCTGCTAGTTATAGCCAGCTAGTTACAGCCAGCTAGTTATAGCCTGCTAGTTATAGCCAGCTGGTTATAGCCAGCTAGTTATAGCCAGCTGGTTATAGCCAGCTAGTTATAGCCAGCTAGTTATAGCCAGCTAGTTATAGCCAGCTAGCGATAGCCAGCTAGTTATAGCCAGCTAGTTATAGCCAGCTAGTTATAGCCTGCTAGTTATAGCCAGATAGTTATAGCCAGCTAGTTATAGCCAGCTAGTTATAGCCAGCTAGTTATAGCCTGCTAGTTATAGCCAGCTAGTTATAGCCAGCTAGTTATAGCCAGCTAGTTATAGCCAGATAGTTATAGCCAGCTAGTTATAGCCAGCTAGTTATAGCCTGCTAGTTATAGCCAGCTAGTTATAGCCAGCTAGTTATAGCCTGCTAGTTATAGCCAGCTAGTTATAGCCTGCTAGTTATAGCCAGCTAGTTATAGCCAGCTAGTTATATCCAGCTGGTTATAGCCAGCTAGTTATAGCCAGCTGGTTATAGCCAGTTATTTATAGCCAGCTAGTTATAGCCAGCTAGCTATAGCCAGCTAGTTATAGCCAGCTGGTTATAGCCAGCTAGCTATAGCCAGCTAGTTATAGCCAGCTGGTTACAGCCAGCTATTTATAGCCAGCTGGTTATAGCCAGCTAGTAATAGCCAGCTAGTTATAGCCAGCTAGTTATAGCCAGCTAGTTATAGCCAGCTGGTTATAGCCAGCTAGCTATAGCCAGCTAGTTATAGCCAGCTGGTTATAGCCAGCTAGCTATAGCCAGCTAGTTATAGCCAGCTGGTTATAGCCAGCTAGCTATAGCCAGCTAGTTATAGCCAGCTGGTTATAGCCAGCTAGCTATAGCCAGCTAGCTATAGCCAGCTAGCTATAGCCAGCTAGTTATAGCCAGCTAGCTATAGCCAGCTAGTTATAGCCAGCTGGTTAGAGCCAGCTAGCTATAGCCAGCTAGTTATAGCCAGCTGGTTATAGCCAGCTAGCTATAGCCAGCTAGTTATAGCCAGCTAGTTATAGCCAGCTGGTTATAGCCAGCTAGCTATAGCCAGCTAGTTATAGCCAGCTGGTTATAGCCAGATAGCTATAGCCAGCTAGTTATAGCCAGCTGGTTATAGCCAGCTAGCTATAGCCAGCTAGCTATAGCCAGCTGGTTATAGCCAGCTAGTTATAGCCAGCTGGTTATAGCCAGCTAGCTATAGCCAGCTAGTTATAGCCAGCTGGTTATAGCCAGCTAGCTATAGCCAGCTAGTTATAGCCAGCTGGTTATAGCCAGCTAGTTATAGCCAGCTAGTTATAGCCAGCTGGTTATAGCCAGCTAGTTATAGCCAGCTAGTTATAGCCAGCTAGTTATAGCCAGCTGGTTATAGCCAGCTAGCTATACCCAGCTAGTTATAGCCAGCTGGTTATAGCCAGCTAGCTATAGCCAGCTAGTTATAGCCAGCTGGTTATAGCCAGCTAGCTATAGCCAGCTAGTTATAGCCAGCTGGTTATAGCCAGCTAGTTATAGCCAGCTAGTTATAGCCAGCTAGTTATAGCCAGCTGGTTATAGCCAGCTAGCTATACCCAGCTAGTTATAGCCAGCTGGTTATAGCCAGCTAGCTATAGCCAGCTAGTTATAGCCAGCTGGTTACAGCCAGCTATTTATAGCCAGCTGGTTATATCCAGCTAGTAATAGCCAGCTAGTTATAGCCAGCTAGTTATAGCCAGCTAGTTATAGCCAGCTGGTTATAGCCAGCTAGCTATAGCCAGCTAGTTATAGCCAGCTGGTTATAGCCAGCTAGCTATAGCCAGCTAGTTTTAGCCAGCTGGTTATAGCCAGCTAGCTATAGCCAGCTAGTTATAGCCAGCTGGTTATAGCCAGCTAGCTATAGCCAGCTAGTTATAGCCAGCTGGTTATAGCCAGCTAGCTATAGCCAGCTAGTTATAGCCAGCTGGTTATAGCCAGCTAGTTATAGCCAGCTAGTTATAGCCAGCTGGTTATAGCCAGCTAGTAATAGCCAGCTAGTTATAGCCAGCTAGTTATAGCCAGCTAGTTATAGCCAGCTAGTTATAGCCAGCTGGTTATAGCCAGCTAGCTATAGCCAGCTAGTTATAGCCAGCTAGTTATAGCCAGCTAGCTATAGCCAGGTGGTTATAGCCAGCTAGCTATAACCAGCTGGCTATAACTAGCTGGCTATAGCTAGCTGGCTATAACTAGCTGGCTATAGCTAGCTGGCTATAACCAGCTGGCTATAGCTAGCTGGCTATAACTAGCTGGCTATAACTAGCTGGCTATAGCTAGCTGGCTATAACCAGCTGGCTATAACTAGCTGGCTATAGCTAGCTGGCTATAACCAGCTGGCTATAACTAGCTGGCTATAACTAGCTGGCTATAACTAGCTGGCTATAACTAGCTGGCTATAGCTAGCTGGCTATAACCAGCTGGCTATAACTAGCTGGCTATAACTAGCTGGCTATAACTAGCTGGCTATAACTAGCTGGCTATAACTAGTTGGCTATAGCTAGCTGGCTATAACCAGCTGGCTATAACTAGCTGGCTATAACTAGTTGGCTATAACTAGCTGGCTATAACTAGCTGGCTATAACTAGCTGGCTATAACTAGCTGGCTATAACTAGCTGGCTATAACCAGCTGGCTATAAATAGCTGGCTGTAACCAGCTGGCTATAACTAGCTGGCTATAGCTAGCTGGCTATAACTAGCTGGCTATAGCTAGCTGGCTATAACTAGCTGGCTATAACCACCTGGCTATAGCTAGCTGGCTATAACCAGCTGGCTATAACTAGCTGGCTATAGCTAGCTGGCTATAACCAGCTGGCTATAACTAGCTGGCTATAACCAGCTGGCTATAAATAGCTGGCTGTAACCAGCTGGCTATAAATAGCTGGCTGTAACCAGCTGGCTATAACTAGCTGGCTATAGCTAGCTGGCTATAACCAGCTGGCTATAGCTAGCTGGCTATAACCAGCTGGCTATAACTAGCTGGCTATAACTAGCTGGCTATAGCTAGCTGGCTATAACTAGCTGGCTATAACTAGCTGGCTATAACCACCTGGCTATAACTAGCTGGCTATAGCTAGCTGGCTATAACCAGCTGGCTATAACCAGCTGGCTATAACTAGCTGGCTATAACTAGCTGGCTATAGCTAGCTGGCTATAACTAGCTGGCTATAACTAGCTGGCTATAACCAGCTGGCTATAACTAGCTGGCTATAGCTAGCTGGCTATAACCAGCTGGCTATAACTAGCTGGCTATAGCTAGCTGGCTATAACCAGCTGGCTATAAATAGCTGGCTGTAACCAGCTGGCTATAACTAGCTGGCTATAGCTAGCTGGCTATAAGCTGGCTATAACTAGCTGGCTATAACTAGCTGGCTATAACCAGCTGGCTATAACTAGCTGGCTATAGCTAGCTGGCTATAACCAGCTGGCTATAACTAGCTGGCTATAACTAGCTGGCTATAGCTAGCTGGCTATAACCAGCTGGCTATAGCTAGCTGGCTATAACCACCTGGCTATAACTAGCTGGCTATAGCTAGCTGGCTATAACCAGCTGGCTATAACCAGCTGGCTATAACTAGCTGGCTATAACTAGCTGGCTATAGCTAGCTGGCTATAACTAGCTGGCTATAACTAGCTGGCTATAACCAGCTGGCTATAACTAGCTGGCTATAGCTAGCTGGCTATAACCAGCTGGCTATAACTAGCTGGCTATAGCTAGCTGGCTATAACCAGCTGGCTATAACTAGCTGGCTATAACTAGCTGGCTATAACTAGCTGGCTATTACTAGCTGGCTATAACCAGCTGGCTATAAATAGCTGGCTGTAACCAGCTGGCTATAACTAGCTGGCTATAGCTAGCTGGCTATAACTAGCTGGCTATAACCAGCTGGCTATAACTAGCTGGCTATAACCAGCTGGCTATAACTAGCTGGCTATAACTAGCTGGCTATAACTAGCTGGCTATAACCACCTGGCTATAACTAGCTGGCTATAGCTAGCTGGCTATAACCAGCTGGCTATAACTAGCTGGCTATAGCTAGCTGGCTATAACCAGCTGGCTATAACTAGCTGGCTATAACTAGCTGGCTATAACTAGCTGGCTATTACTAGCTGGCTATAACCAGCTGGCTATAAATAGCTGGCTGTAACCAGCTGGCTATAACTAGCTGGCTATAGCTAGCTGGCTATAACTAGCTGGATATAATCAGCTGGATATAATCAGCTGGCTATAATCAGCTGGCTATAACTAGCTGGCTATAACTAGCTGGCTATAACCAGCTGGCTATAACTAGCTGGATATAGCTAGCTGGCTATAACCAGCTGGCTATAACTAGCTGGCAATAGCTAGCTGGCTATAACCAGCTGGCTATAACTAGCTGGCTATAACTAGCTGGCTATAACTAGCTGGCTATAACTAGCTGGCTATTACTAGCTGGCTATAACCAGCTGGCTATAAATAGCTGGCTGTAACCAGCTGGCTATAACTAGCTGGCTATAGCTAGCTGGCTATAACTAGCTGGCTATAACCAGCTGGCTATAACTAGCTGGCTATAACCAGCTGGCTATAACTAGCTGGCTATAACTAGCTGGCTATAACTAGCTGGCTATAACCACCTGGCTATAACTAGCTGGCTATAGCTAGCTGGCTATAACCAGCTGGCTATAACTAGCTGGCTATAACTAGCTGGCTATAACCACCTGGCTATAACTAGCTGGCTATAGCTAGCTGGCTATAACCAGCTGGCTATAACTAGCTGGCTATAACTAGCTGGTTATAGCCAGCTAGCTATAGCCAGCTGGTTACAGCCAGCTATTTATAGCCAGCTGGTTATAGCCAGCTAGTTATAGCCAGCTAGCTATAGCCAGCTAGTTATAGCCAGGTGGTTATAGCCAGCTAGTTATAGCCAGCTAGTTATAGCCAGCTGGTTATAGCCAGCTAGCTATAGCCAGCTAGTTATAGCCAGGTGGTTATAGCCAGCTAGTTATAGCCAGCTAGTTATAGCCAGCTAGTTATAGCCAGCTGGTTATAGCCAGCTAGTTATAGCCAGCTGGTTATAGCCAGCTAGTTATAGCCAGCTAGCTATAGCCAGCTAGTTATAGCCAGCTGGTTACAGCCAGCTATTTATAGCCAGCTGGTTATATCCAGCTAGTAATAGCCAGCTAGTTATAGCCAGCTAGTTATAGCCAGCTAGTTATAGCCAGCTAGTTATAGCCAGCTGGTTATAGCCAGCTAGCTATAGCCAGCTAGTTATAGCCAGCTGGTTATAGCCAGCTAGCTATAGCCAGCTAGTTTTAGCCAGCTGGTTATAGCCAGCTAGCTATAGCCAGCTAGTTATAGCCAGCTGGTTATAGCCAGCTAGCTATAGCCAGCTAGCTATAGCAAGCTAGCTATAGCCAGCTAGCTATAGCCAGCTGGTTATAGCCAGCTAGCTATAGCCAGCTAGTTATAGCCAGCTGGTTATAGCCAGCTAGCTATAGCCAGCTAGTTATAGCCAGCTGGTTATAGCCAGCTAGCTATAGCCAGCTAGTTATAGCCAGCTGGTTATAGCCAGCTAGTTATAGCCAGCTAGTTATAGCCAGCTGGTTATAGCCAGCTAGTAATAGCCAGCTAGTTATAGCCAGCTAGTTATAGCCAGCTAGTTATAGCCAGCTAGTTATAGCCAGCTAGTTATAGCCAGCTGGTTATAGCCAGCTAGCTATAGCCAGCTAGTTATAGCCAGCTAGTTATAGCCAGCTAGCTATAGCCAGGTGGTTATAGCCAGCTAGCTATAACCAGCTGGCTATAACTAGCTGGCTATAGCTAGCTGGCTATAACTAGCTGGCTATAGCTAGCTGGCTATAACCAGCTGGCTATAGCTAGCTGGCTATAACTAGCTGGCTATAACTAGCTGGCTATAGCTAGCTGGCTATAACCAGCTGGCTATAACTAGCTGGCTATAACCAGCTGGCTATAACTAGCTGGCTATAACTAGCTGGCTATAACCAGCTGGCTATAACTAGCTGGCTATAGCTAGCTGGCTATAACCAGCTGGCTATAACTAGCTGGCTATAACTAGCTGGCTATAGCTAGCTGGCTATAACCAGCTGGCTAAAACTAGCTGGCTATAGCTAGCTAGCTATAACTAGCTGGATATAATCAGCTGGCTATAATCAGCTGGATATAACTAGCTGGCTATAACTAGCTGGCTATAACCAGCTGGCTATAACCAGCTGGCTATAGCTAGCTGGCTATAACCAGCTGGCTATAACTAGCTGGCTATAACTAGCTGGCTATAACTAGCTGGCTATAACTAGCTGGCTATAACTAGCTGGCTATAACTAGCTGGCTATAACTAGCTGGCTATAACTAGCTGGCTATAACCACCTGGCTATAACTAGCTGGCTATAGCTAGCTGGCTATAACTAGCTGGCTATAACTAGCTGGCTATAGCTAGCTGGCTATAACTAGCTGGCTATAACCAGCTGGCTATAACTAGCTGGCTATAACCAGCTGGCTATAACTAGCTGGCTATAACTAGCTGGCTATAGCTAGCTGGCTATAACTAGCTGGCTATAACTAGCTGGCTATAACCAGCTGGCTATAACTAGCTGGCTATAACTAGCTGGCTATAACCAGCTGGCTATAAATAGCTGGCTGTAACCAGCTGGCTATAACTAGCTGGCTATAGCTAGCTGGCTATAAGCTGGCTATAACTAGCTGGCTATAACCAGCTGGCTATAACTAGCTGGCTATAGCTAGCTGGCTATAACCAGCTGGCTATAGCTAGCTGGCTATAACCAGCTGGCTATAACTAGCTGGCTATAACTAGCTGGCTATAGCTAGCTGGCTATAACTAGCTGGCTATAACTAGCTGGCTATAACTAGCTGGCTATAACCACCTGGCTATAACTAGCTGGCTATAACCACCTGGCTATAACTAGCTGGCTATAACCAGCTGGCTATAACTAGCTGGCTATAGCTAGCTGGCTATAACCAGCTGGCTATAACCAGCTGGCTATAACTAGCTGGCTATAACTAGCTGGCTATAGCTAGCTGGCTATAACTAGCTGGCTATAACTAGCTGGCTGTAACTAGCTGGCTATAACCAGCTGGCTATAACTAGCTGGCTATAGCTAGCTGGCTATAACTAGCTGGCTATAACTAGCTGGCTATAACCACCTGGCTATAACCAGCTGGCTATAACTAGCTGGCCATAACTAGCTGGCTATAACCAGCTGGCTATAACTAGCTGGCTATAGCTAGCTGGCTATAACTAGCTGGCTATAACTAGCTGGCTATAGCTAGCTGGCTATAACTAGCTGGCTATAACCAGCTGGCTATAACTAGCTGGCTATAACCAGCTGGCTATAACTAGCTGGCTATAGCTAGCTGGCTATAACCAGCTGGCTATAGCTAGCTGGCTATAACCAGCTGGCTATAACTAGCTGGCTATAACTAGCTGGCTATAGCTAGCTGGCTATAACTAGCTGGCTATAACTAGCTGGCTATAACCACCTGGCTATAACTAGCTGGCTATAACCACCTGGCTATAACTAGCTGGCTATAACTAGCTGGCTATAACTAGCTGGCTATAGCTAGCTGGCTATAACCAGCTGGCTATAACCAGCTGGCTATAACTAGCTGGCTATAACTAGCTGGCTATAGCTAGCTGGCTATAACTAGCTGGCTATAACTAGCTGGCTATAACCACCTGGCTATAACTAGCTGGCTGTAACTAGCTGGCTATAACCAGCTGGCTATAACTAGCTGGCTATAGCTAGCTGGCTATAACTAGCTGGCTATAACTAGCTGGCTATAACTAGCTGGCTATAACCACCTGGCTATAACCAGCTGGCTATAACTAGCTGGCCATAACTAGCTGGCTATAACCAGCTGGCTATAACTAGCTGGCTATAGCTAGCTGGCTATAACCAGCTGGCTATAACTAGCTGGCCATAACTAGCTGGCTATAACCAGCTGGCTATAACTGGCTGGCTATAACCAGCTGGCTATAACTAGCTGGCCATAACTAGCTGGCTATAACCAGCTGGCTATAAATAGCTGGCTGTAACCAGCTGGCTATAACTAGCTGGCTATAGCTAGCTGGCTATAACTAGCTGGCTATAACCAGCTGGCTATAACTAGCTGGCTATAACCAGCTGGCTATAACTAGCTGGCTATAACTAGCTGGCTATAACTAGCTGGCTATAACCACCTGGCTATAACTAGCTGGCTATAGCTAGCTGGCTATAACCAGCTGGCTATAACTAGCTGGCTATAACTAGCTGGCTATAACCACCTGGCTATAACTAGCTGGCTATAGCTAGCTGGCTATAACCAGCTGGCTATAACTAGCTGGCTATAACTAGCTGGTTATAGCTAGCTAGCTATAGCCAGCTGGTTACAGCCAGCTATTTATAGCCAGCTGGTTATAGCCAGCTAGTTATAGCCAGCTAGCTATAGCCAGCAAGTTATAGCCAGGTGGTTATAGCCAGCTAGTTATAGCCAGCTAGTTATAGCCAGCTAGTTATAGCCAGCTAGCTATAGCCAGCTAGTTATAGCCAGCTGGTTATAGCCAGCTAGTTATAGCCAGCTAGTTATAGCCAGGTGGTTATAGCCAGCTAGTTATAGCCAGCTAGTTATAGCCAGCTAGCTATAGCCAGCTAGTTATAGCCAGCTAGTTATAGCCAGCTGGTTATAGCCAGCTAGTTATAGCCAGCTGGTTATAGCCAGCTAGCTATAGCCAGCTAGTTATAGCCAGCTGGTTATAGCCAGCCAGTTATGGCTATAACTAGCTGGCTATAACCAGCTGGCTATAAATAGCTGGCTGTAACCAGCTGGCTATAGCTAGCTAGTTATAGCCAGCTGGTTATAGCCAGCCAGTTATGGCTATAACTAGCTGGCTATAACCAGCTGGCTATAAATAGCTGGCTGTAACCAGCTGGCTATAGCTAGCTGGCTATAACCAGCTAGTTATAGCCAGCTAGTTATAGCCAGCTGGTTATAGCCAGCTAGCTATAGCCAGCTAGTTATAGCCAGGTGGTTATAGCCAGCTAGTTATAGCCAGCTAGTTATAGCCAGCTGGTTATAGCCAGCTAGCTATAGCCAGCTAGTTATAGCCAGCTGGTTATAGCCAGCTAGCTATAGCCAGCTAGTTATAGCCAGCTGGTTATAGCCAGCTAGCTATAGCCAGCTAGTTATAGCCAGCTGGTTATAGCCAGCTAGTTATAGCCAGCTAGTTATAGCCAGCTGATTATAGCCAGCTGATTATATCCAGCTAGCTATAGCCAGCTAGCTAAAGCCAGCTAGTTATAGCCAGCTGGTTATAGCCAGCTAGCTATAGCCAGCTAGTTATAGCCAGCTGGTTATAGCCAGCTAGCTATAGCCAGCTAGTTATAGCCAGCTGGTTATAGCCAGCTAGCTATAGCCAGCTAGTTATAGCCAGCTAGTTATAGCCAGCTAACTATAGCTAGCTAGTTATAGCCAACTAGTTATAGCCAGCTAGTTATAGCCAGCTAGTTATAGCCAGCTAGTTATAGCCAGCTAGTTATAGCCAGCTAGTTATAGCCAACTAGTTATAGCCAGCTAGTTATAGCCAGCTAGTTATAGCCAGCTAGTTATAGCCAACTAGTTATAGCCAGCTAGTTATAGCCAGCTAGTTATAGCCAGCTAGTTATAGCCAGCTAGTTATAGCCAGCTAGTTAAAGCCAGCTAGTTATAGCCAGCTGGTTATAGCCAGCTGGTTATAGCCAGCTGGTTATAGCCAGCTAGTTATAGCCAGCTAGTTATAGCCAGCTAGTTATAGCCAGCTAGTTATAGCCAGCTAGTTATAGCCAGCTAGTTAAAGCCAGCTAGTTATAGCCAGCTGGTTATAGCCAGCTGGTTATAGCCAGCTGGTTATAGCCAGCTAGTTATAGCCAGCTAGTTATAGCCAGCTAGTTAAAGCCAGCTAGTTATAGCCAGCTGGTTATAGCCAGCTGGTTATAGCCAGCTAGTTATAGCCAGCTGGTTATAGCCAGCTGATTATAGCTAGCTATAGCCAGCTAGCTATAGCCAGCTAGTTATAGCCAGCTGGTTATAGCCAGCTAGTTATATAGCCAGCTAGTTATAGCCAGCTGGTTATAGCCAGCTAGCTATAGCCAGCTAGCTATAGCCAGCTAGTTATAGCCAGCTAGTTATAGCCAGCTGGTTATAGCCAGCTAATTATAGCCAGCTAGTTATAGCCAGCTGATTATAGCCAGCTGATTATAGCTAGCTATAGCCAGCTAGCTATAGCCAGCTAGTTATAGCCAGCTGGTTATAGCCAGCTAGTTATATAGCCAGCTAGTTATAGCCAGCTGGTTATAGCCAGCTGGTTATAGCCAGCTAGTTATAGCCAGCTAGTTATAGCCAGCTAGTTATAGCCAGCTAGTTATAGCCAGCTAGTTATAGCCAGCTGGTTATAGCCAGCTAGTTATAGCCAGCTAGTTATAGCCAGCTAGTTATAGCCAGCTGGTTATAGCCAGCTAGTTATAGCCAGCTGGTTATAGCCAGCTAGCTATAGCCAACTAGTTATAGCCAGCTAGTTATAGCCAGCTAGTTATAGCCAGCTAGTTAAAGCCAGCTGGTTATAGCCAGCTAGTTATAGCCAGCTGGTTATAGCCAGCTAGCTATAGCCAGCTAGTTATAGCCAGCTAGTTATAGCCAGCTAGTTATAGCCAGCTAGTTATAGCCAGCTGGTTATAGCCAGCTAGTTATAGCCAGCTGGTTATAGCCAGCTAGCTATAGCCAACTAGTTATAGCCAGCTAGTTATAGCCAGCTGGTTATAGCCAGCTAGCTATAGCCAGCTAGTTATAGCCAGCTAGTTATAGCCAGCTAGTTATAGCCAGCTGGTTATAGCCAGCTAGTTATAGCCAGCTGGTTATAGCCAGCTAGCTATAGCCAACTAGTTATAGCCAGCTAGTTATAGCCAGCTAGTTATAGCCAGCTAGTTATAGCCAGCTAGTTATAGCCAGCTGGTTATAGCCAGCTAGCTATAGCCAGCTAGTTATAGCCAGCTAGTTATAGCCAGCTAGTTATAGCCAGCTGGTTATAGCCAGCTGGTTATAGCCAGCTAGCTATAGCCAGCTAGTTATAGCCAGCTGGTTATAGCCAGCTAGTTATAGCCAGCTAGTTAAAGCCAGCTAGTTATAGCCAGCTGGTTATAGCCAGCTGGTTATAGCCAGCTAGTTATAGCCAGCTAGTTATAGCCAGCTGGTTATAGCCAGCTAGTTATAGCCAGCTAGTTATAGCCAGCTAGTTATAGCCAGCTAGTTATAGCCAGCTAGCTATAGCCAACTAGTTATAGCCAGCTGGTTACAGCCAGCTAGTTATAGCCAGCTGGTTATAGCCAGCTAGTTATAGCCAGCTAGTTATAGCCAGCTAGTTATAGCCAGCTAGTTATAGCCAGCTGGTTATAGCCAGCTAGCTATAGCCAGCTAGTTATAGGCAGCTAGTTATAGCCAGCTAGTTATAGCCAGCTAGTTATAGCCAGCTAGTTATAGCCAGCTAGTTATAGCCAGCTGGTTATAGCCAGCTAGTTATAGCCAGCTAGTTATAGCCAGCTGGTTATAGCCAGCTAGTTATAGCCAGCTGGTTATAGCCAGCTAGTTATAGCCAGCTAGTTATAGCCAGCTGGTTATAGCCAGCTAGTTATAGCCAGCTGGTTATAGCCAGCTAGTTATAGCCAGCTAGCTATAGCCAGCTAGTTATAGCCAGGTGGTTATAGCCAGCTAGTTATAGCCAGCTAGTTATAGCCAGCTAGTTATAGCCAGCTGGTTATAGCCAGCTAGTTATAGCCAGCTAGTTATAGCCAGCTGGTTATAGCCAGCTAGTTATAGCCAGCTGGTTATAGCCAGCTAGTTATAGCCAGCTAGTTATAGCCAGCTGGTTATAGCCAGCTAGTTATAGCCAGCTAGTTATAGCCAGCTAGTTATAGCCAGCTAGTTATAGCCAGCTAGTTATAGCCAGCTAGTTATAGCCAGGTGGTTATAGCCAGCTAGTTATAGCCAGCTAGTTATAGCCAGCTGGTTATAGCCAGCTAGTTATAGCCAGCTAGTTATAGCCAGCTGGTTATAGCCAGCTAGTTATAGCCAGCTGGTTATAGCCAGCTAGTTATAGCCAGCTAGTTATAGCCAGCTGGTTATAGCCAGCTAGTTATAGCCAGCTGGTTATAGCCAGCTAGTTATAGCCAGCTAGTTATAGCCAGCTAGTTATAGCCAGCTAGTTATAGCCAGCTAGTTATAGCCAGCTGGTTACAGCCAGCTAGTTATAGCCAGCTGGTTATAGCCAGCTAGCTATAGCCAGCTAGCTATAGCCAGCTAGCTATAGCCAGCTGGTTATAGCCAGCTAGCTATAGCCAGCTAGCTATAGCCAGCTGGTTATAGCCAGCTAGCTATAGCCAGCTAGTTATAGCCAGCTGGTTATAGCCAGCTAGCTATAGCCAGCTAGTTATAGCCAGCTGGTTATAGCCAGCTAGCTATAGCCAGCTAGTTATAGCCAGCTGGTTATAGCCAGCTAGTTATAGCCAGCTAGTTATAGCCAGCTGGTTATAGCCAGCTAGTAATAGCCAGCTAGTTATAGCCAGCTAGTTATAGCCAGCTAGTTATAGCCAGCTGGTTATAGCCAGCTAGCTATAGCCAGCTAGTTATAGCCAGCTGGTTATAGCCAGCTAGCTATAGCCAGCTAGTTATAGCCAGCTGGTTATAGCCAGCTAGCTATAGCCAGCTAGTTATAGCCAGCTGGTTATAGCCAGCTAGCTATAGCCAGCTAGTTATAGCCAGCTGGTTATAGCCAGCTAGCTATAGCCAGCTAGTTATAGCCAGCTGGTTATAGCCAGCTAGCTATAGCCAGCTAGTTATAGCCAGCTGGTTATAGCCAGCTAGTTATAGCCAGCTAGTTATAGCCAGCTGATTATAGCCAGCTGATTATATCCAGCTAGCTATAGCCAGCTAGCTAAAGCCAGCTAGTTATAGCCAGCTGGTTATAGCCAGCTAGCTATAGCCAGCTAGTTATAGCCAGCTGGTTATAGCCAGCTAGCTATAGCCAGCTAGTTATAGCCAGCTGGTTATAGCCAGCTAGCTATAGCCAGCTAGTTATAGCCAGCTGGTTATAGCCAGCTAGCTATAGCCAGCTAGTTATAGCCAGCTGGTTATAGCCAGCTAGCTATAGCCAGCTAGTTATAGCCAGCTGGTTATAGCCAGCTAGCTATAGCCAGCTAGTTATAGCCAGCTGGTTATAGCCAGCTAGCTATAGCCAGCTAGTTATAGCCAGCTGGTTATAGCCAGCTAGCTATAGCCAACTAGTTATAGCCAGCTAGTTATAGCCAGCTAGTTATAGCCAGCTAGTTAAAGCCAGCTAGTTATAGCCAGCTAGTTATAGCCAGCTGGTTGTAGCCAGCTAGTTATAGCCAGCTGGTTATAGCCAGCTAGTTATAGCCAGCTAGTTATAGCCAGCTGGTTATAGCCAGCTAGCTATAGCCAGCTAGTTATAGCCAGCTGGTTATAGCCAGCTAGCTATAGCCAGCTAGTTATAGCCAGCTGGTTATAGCCAGCTAGCTATAGCCAGCTAGTTATAGCCAGCTGGTTACAGCCAGCTATTTATAGCCAGCTGGTTATAGCCAGCTAGTTATAGCCAGCTAGTTATAGCCAGCTAGTTATAGCCAACTAGTTATAGCCAGCTAGTTATAGCCAGCTGGTTATAGCCAGCTAGCTATAGCCAACTAGTTATAGCCAGCTAGTTATAGCCAGCTAGTTATAGCCAGCTAGTTATAGCCAGCTAGTTATAGCCAGCTAGTTATAGCCAGCTGGTTATAGCCAGCTAGCTATACCCAGCTAGTTATAGCCAGCTGGTTATAGCCAGCTAGCTATAGCCAGCTAGTTATAGCCAGCTGGTTATAGCCAGCTAGTTATAGCCAGCTAGTTATAGCCAGCTGGTTATAGCCAGCTAGTTATAGCCAGCTGGTTATAGCCAGCTAGTTATAGCCAGCTAGTTATAGCCAGCTAGTTATAGCCAGCTAGTTATAGCCAGCTAGTTATAGCCAGCTGGTTACAGCCAGCTAGTTATAGCCAGCTGGTTATAGCCAGCTAGCTATAGCCAGCTAGCTATAGCCAGCTAGCTATAGCCAGCTAGCTATAGCCAGCTGGTTATAGCCAGCTAGCTATAGCCAGCTAGCTATAGCCAGCTGGTTATAGCCAGCTAGCTATAGCCAGCTAGTTATAGCCAGCTGGTTATAGCCAGCTAGCTATAGCCAGCTAGTTATAGCCAGCTGGTTATAGCCAGCTAGCTATAGCCAGCTAGTTATAGCCAGCTGGTTATAGCCAGCTAGTTATAGCCAGCTAGTTATAGCCAGCTGGTTATAGCCAGCTAGTAATAGCCAGCTAGTTATAGCCAGCTAGTTATAGCCAGCTAGTTATAGCCAGCTGGTTATAGCCAGCTAGCTATAGCCAGCTAGTTATAGCCAGCTGGTTATAGCCAGCTAGCTATAGCCAGCTAGTTATAGCCAGCTGGTTATAGCCAGCTAGCTATAGCCAGCTAGTTATAGCCAGCTGGTTATAGCCAGCTAGCTATAGCCAGCTAGTTATAGCCAGCTGGTTATAGCCAGCTAGCTATAGCCAGCTAGTTATAGCCAGCTGGTTATAGCCAGCTAGCTATAGCCAGCTAGTTATAGCCAGCTGGTTATAGCCAGCTAGTTATAGCCAGCTAGTTATAGCCAGCTGATTATAGCCAGCTGATTATATCCAGCTAGCTATAGCCAGCTAGCTAAAGCCAGCTAGTTATAGCCAGCTGGTTATAGCCAGCTAGCTATAGCCAGCTAGTTATAGCCAGCTGGTTATAGCCAGCTAGCTATAGCCAGCTAGTTATAGCCAGCTGGTTATAGCCAGCTAGCTATAGCCAGCTAGTTATAGCCAGCTGGTTATAGCCAGCTAGCTATAGCCAGCTAGTTATAGCCAGCTGGTTATAGCCAGCTAGCTATAGCCAGCTAGTTATATCCAGCTGGTTATAGCCAGCTAGCTATAGCCAGCTAGTTATAGCCAGCTGGTTATAGCCAGCTAGCTATAGCCAGCTAGTTATAGCCAGCTGGTTATAGCCAGCTAGCTATAGCCAACTAGTTATAGCCAGCTAGTTATAGCCAGCTAGTTATAGCCAGCTAGTTAAAGCCAGCTAGTTATAGCCAGCTGGTTATAGCCAGCTGGTTATAGCCAGCTAGTTATAGCCAGCTAGTTATAGCCAGCTGGTTATAGCCAGCTAGTTATAGCCAGCTGGTTATAGCCAGCTAGCTATAGCCAGCTAGTTATAGCCAGCTGGTTATAGCCAGCTAGCTATAGCCAGCTAGTTATAGCCAGCTGGTTATAGCCAGCTAGCTATAGCCAGCTAGTTATAGCCAGCTGGTTACAGCCAGCTATTTATAGCCAGCTGGTTATAGCCAGCTAGTTATAGCCAGCTAGTTATAGCCAGCTAGTTATAGCCAACTAGTTATAGCCAGCTAGTTATAGCCAGCTGGTTATAGCCAGCTAGCTATAGCCAACTAGTTATAGCCAGCTAGTTATAGCCAGCTAGTTATAGCCAGCTAGTTATAGCCAGCTAGTTATAGCCAGCTAGTTATAGCCAGCTGGTTATAGCCAGCTAGCTATACCCAGCTAGTTATAGCCAGCTGGTTATAGCCAGCTAGCTATAGCCAGCTGGTTATAGCCAGCTAGCTATGGCCAGCTGGTTGTAGCCAGCTAGTTATAGCCAGCTAGTTATAGCTAGCTGGCTATAACTAGCTGGCTATAGCTAGCTGGCTATAACCAGCTGGCTATAACTAGCTGGCTATAACTAGCTGGCTATAACTAGCTGGCTATAACTAGTTGGCTATAGCTAGCTGGCTATAACCAGCTGGCTATAACTAGCTGGCTATAACTAGTTGGCTATAACTAGCTGGCTATAACTAGCTGGCTATAACTAGCTGGCTATAACCAGCTGGCTATAAATAGCTGGCTATAACTAGCTGGCTATAACTAGCTGGCTATAACTAGCTGGCTATAACCAGCTGGCTATAAATAGCTGGCTGTAACCAGCTGGCTATAACTAGCTGGCTATAGCTAGCTGGCTATAACTAGCTGGCTATAACTAGCTGGCTATAGCTAGCTGGCTATAACTAGCTGGCTATAGCTAGCTGGCTATAACCAGCTGGCTATAACTAGCTGGCTATAGCTAGCTGGCTATAACCAGCTGGCTATAACTAGCTGGCTATAACTAGCTGGCTATAACTAGCTGGCTATTACTAGCTGGCTATAACCAGCTGGCTATAACTAGCTGGCTATAACTAGCTGGCTATAACCAGCTGGCTATAACTAGCTGGCTACAACCAGCTGGCTATAACTAGCTGGCTATAGCTAGCTGGCTATAACCAGCTGGCTATAACTAGCTGGCTATAACTAGCTGGCTATAACTAGCTGGCTATTACTAGCTGGCTATAACCAGCTGGCTATAACTAGCTGGCTATAACCAGCTGGCTATAACTAGCTGGCTATAACTAGCTGGCTATAACCAGCTGGCTATAACTAGCTGGCTATAACCAGCTGGCTATAACTAGCTGGCTATAACCAGCTGGCTATAACTAGCTGGCTATAAATAGCTGGCTGTAACCAGCTGGCTATAACTAGCTGGCTATAACTAGCTGGCTATAACTAGCTGGCTATAACTAGCTGGCTATAACCAGCTGGCTATAACTAGCTGGCTATAACCAGCTGGCTATAACTAGCTGGCTATAACTAGCTGGCTATAACCAGCTGGCTATAACTAGCTGGCTATAACCAGCTGGCTATAACTAGCTGGCTATAACTAGCTGGCTATAACCAGCTGGCTATAACTAGCTGGCTATAACTAGCTGGCTATAACCACCTGGCTATAACTAGCTGGCTATAACTAGCTGGCTATAACCACCTGGCTATAACTAGCTGGCTATAGCTAGCTGGCTATAACTAGCTGGCTATAACCAGCTGGCTATAACTAGCTGGCTATAACCAGCTGGCTATAACTAGCTGGCTATAACTAGCTGGCTATAACCAGCTGGCTATAACTAGCTGGCTATAACCAGCTGGCTATAACTAGCTGGCTATAACTAGCTGGCTATAACCAGCTGGCTATAACTAGCTGGCTATAACTAGCTGGCTATAACCACCTGGCTATAACTAGCTGGCTATAGCTAGCTGGCTATAACTAGCTGGCTATAACCAGCTGGCTATAACTAGCTGGCTATAACCAGCTGGCTATAACTAGCTGGCTATAACTAGCTGGCTATAACCAGCTGGCTATAACTAGCTGGCTATAACCAGCTGGCTATAACTAGCTGGCTATAACTAGCTGGCTATAACCAGCTGGCTATAACTAGCTGGCTATAACTAGCTGGCTATAACCACCTGGCTATAACTAGCTGGCTATAGCTAGCTGGCTATAACCAGCTGGCTATAACTAGCTGGCTATAACTAGCTGGTTATAGCCAGCTAGCTATAGCCAGCTGGTTACAGCCAGCTATTTATAGCCAGCTGGTTATAGCCAGCTAGTTATAGCCATAACTGGCTGGCTATAACCAGCTGGCTATAACTAGCTGGCTATAGCTAGCTGGCTATAACCAGCTGGCTATAACTAGCTGGCTATAACCAGCTGGCTATAACTAGCTGGCTATAACCAGCTGGCTATAACTAGCTGGCTATAACTAGCTGGCTATAACTAGCTGGCTATAACCAGCTGGCTATAACTAGCTGGCTACAACCAGCTGGCTATAAACTAGCTGGCTATAGCTAGCTGGCTATAACCAGCTGGCTATAACTAGCTGGCTATAACTAGCTGGCTATAACCAGCTGGCTATAGCTAGCTGGCTATAACTAGCTGGCTATAACTAGCTGGCTATAGCTAGCTGGCTATAACCAGCTGGCTATAACTAGCTGGCTATAACTAGCTGGCTATAACTAGCTGGCTATAACCAGCTGGCTATAGCTAGCTGGCTATAACTAGCTGGCTATAACTAGCTGGCTATAACTAGCTGGCTATAACCAGCTGGCTATAGCTAGCTGGCTATAACTAGCTGGCTATAACTAGCTGGCTATAACTAGCTGGCTATAACCAGCTGGCTATAACTAGCTGGCTATAACTAGCTGGCTATAACCAGCTGGCTATAGCTAGCTGGCTATAACTAGCTGGCTATAACTAGCTGGCTATAACTAGCTGGCTATAACCAGCTGGCTATAACTAGCTGGCTATAACCAGCTGGCTATAACCAGCTGGCTATAGCTAGCTGGCTATAACTAGCTGGCTATAACCAGCTGGCTATAAATAGCTGGCTATAGCTAGCTGGCTATAACTAGCTGGCTATAGCTAGCTGGCTATAACTAGCTGGCTATAGCTAGCTGGCTATAACTAGCTGGCTATAACTAGCTGGCTATAGCTAGCTGGCTATAACCAGCTGGCTATAACTAGCTGGCTGTAACCAGCTGGCTATAACTAGCTGGCTATAGCTAGCTGGCTATAACTAGCTGGCTATAGCTAGCTGGCTATAACTAGCTGGCTATAACCACCTGGCTATAGCTAGCTGGCTATAACCAGCTGGCTATAACTAGCTGGCTATAGCTAGCTGGCTATAACCAGCTGGCTATAACTAGCTGGCTATAGCTAGCTGGCTATAACCAGCTGGCTATAACTAGCTGGCTATAGCTAGCTGGCTATAACCACCTGGCTATAACTAGCTGGCTATAGCTAGCTGGCTATAACCAGCTGGCTATAACTAGCTGGCTATAACTAGCTGGTTATAGCCAGCTGGTTATAGCCAGCTAGTTATAGCCAGCTGGTTATAGCCAGCTAGCTATAGCCAGCTAGTTATAGCCAGCTGGTTCTAGCTAGCTGGTTATAGCCAGCTAGTTATATCCAGCTAGTTATAACCAGCTGATTATAGCCAGCTGGTTATAGCCAGCTGGTTATAGCCAGGTAGCTATAGCCAGCTGGTTATAGCCAGCTAGCTATAGCCAGCTAGTTATAGCCAGCTGGTTATAGCCAGCTAGTTATAGCCAGCTAGCTATAGCCAGCTGGTTATAGCCAGCTAGTTATAGCCAGCTAGTTATAGCCAGCTGGTTATAGCCAGCTAGTTATAGCCAGCTGGTTATAGCCAGCTAGTTATAGCCAGCTAGTTATAGCCAGCTGGTTATAGCCAGCTAGTTATAGCCAGCTGGTTATAGCCAGCTGGTTATAGCCAGCTAGCTATAGCCAACTAGTTATAGCCAGCTAGTTATAGCCAGCTAGTTATAGCCAGCTAGCTATAGCCAGCTAGTTATAGCCAGCTGGTTATAGCCAACTAGTTATAGCCAGCTAGTTATAGCCAGCTGGTTATAGCCAGCTAGCTATAGCCAACTAGTTATAGCCAGCTAGTTATAGCCAGCTAGTTATAGCCAGCTAGTTATAGCCAGCTAGTTATAGCCAGCTAGTTATAGCCAGCTAGCTATAGCCAACTAGTTATAGCCAGCTAGTTATAGCCAGCTAGTTATAGCCAGCTAGTTATAGCCAGCTAGTTATAGCCAGCTAGTTATAGCCAGCTAGTTATAGCCAGCTAGTTATAGCCAGCTAGTTATAGCCAGCTAGTTATAGCCAGCTAGTTATAGCCAGCTGGTTACAGCCAGCTATTTATAGCCAGCTGGTTATAGCCAGCTAGTTATAGCCAGCTAGTTATAGCCAGCTAGTTATAGCCAGCTAGTTATAGCCAACTAGTTATAGCCAGCTAGTTATAGCCAGCTGGTTATAGCCAGCTAGTTATAGCCAGCTAGTTATAGCCAGCTAGTTATAGCCAGCTAGTTATAGCCAACTAGTTATAGCCAGCTAGTTATAGCCAGCTGGTTATAGCCAGCTAGCTATAGCCAGCTAGTTATAGCCAGCTGGTTATAGCCAGCTAGCTATAGCCAGCTAGTTATAGCCAGCTGGTTATAGCCAGCTAGTTATAGCCAGCTAGTTAAAGCCAGCTAGTTATAGCCAGCTGGTTATAGCCAGCTGGTTATAGCCAGATAGCTATAGCCAGCTAGCTATAGCCAGGTAGCTATAACCAGCTGGCTATAACTAGCTGGCTATAGCTAGCTGGCTATAACCAGCTGGCTATAACTAGCTGGCTATAACTAGCTGGCTATAACCAGCTGGCTATAACTAGCTGGATATAACTAGCTGGCTATAACTAGCTGGCTATAACTAGCTGGCTATAACCACCTGGCTATAACTAGCTGGCTATAGCTAGCTGGCTATATAGCTAGTTATAGCCAGCTAGTTATAGCCAGCTGGTTCTAGCCAGCTGGTTATAGCCAGCTGGTTATAGCCAGCTAGCTATAGCCAGCTAGTTATAGCCAGCTGGTTATAGCCAGCTAGTTATGGCCAGCTACTTATAGCCAGCTGGTTATAGCCAGCTAGCTATAGCCAGCTAGTTATAGCCAGCTGGTTATAGCCAGCTAGCTATAGCCAGCTAGTTATAGCCAGGTGGTTATAGCCAGCTAGTTATAGCCAGCTAGTTATAGCCAGCTGGTTATAGCCAGCTAGCTATAGCCAGCTAGTTATAGCCAGCTGGTTATAGCCAGCTAGCTATAGCCAGCTAGTTATAGCCAGGTGGTTATAGCCAGCTAGTTATAGCCAGCTAGTTATAGCCAGCTAGTTATAGCCAGCTGGTTATAGCCAGCTAGTTATAGCCAGCTGGTTATAGCCAGCTAGTTATAGCCAGCTAGCTATAGCCAGCTAGTTATAGCCAGCTGGTTACAGCCAGCTATTTATAGCCAGCTGGTTATAGCCAGCTAGTAATAGCCAGCTAGTTATAGCCAGCTAGTTATAGCCAGCTAGTTATAGCCAGCTGGTTATAGCCAGCTAGCTATAGCCAGGTGGTTATAGCCAGCTAGTTATAGCCAGCTAGCTATAGCCAGCTAGTTATAGCCAGCTAGTTATAGCCAACTAGTTATAGCCAGCTAGTTATAGCCAGCTGGTTATAGCCAGCTAGCTATAGCCAACTAGTTATAGCCAGCTAGTTATAGCCAGCTAGTTATAGCCAGCTGGTTATAGCCAGCTAGCTATAGCCAGCTAGTTATAGCTAGCTGGCTATAACCACCTGGCTATAGCTAGCTGGCTATAACCAGCTGGCTATAACTAGCTGGCTATAGCTAGCTGGCTATAACCAGCTGGCTATAACTAGCTGGCCATAACTAGCTGGCTATAACCAGCTGGCTATAACTGGCTGGCTATAACCAGCTGGCTATAACTAGCTGGCCATAACTAGCTGGCTATAACCAGCTGGCTATAACTAGCTGGCTATACCAGCTGGCTATAACTAGCTGGCTATAACTAGCTGGCTATTACTAGCTGGCTATAACCAGCTGGCTATAAATAGCTGGCTGTAACCAGCTGGCTATAACTAGCTGGCTATAGCTAGCTGGCTATAACTAGCTGGCTATAACCAGCTGGCTATAACTAGCTGGCTATAACCAGCTGGATATAACTAGCTGGCTATAAGTAGCTGGCTATAACTAGCTGGCTATAACCACCTGGCTATAACTAGCTGGCTATAGCTAGCTGGCTATAACCAGCTGGCTATAACTAGCTGGCTATAACTAGCTGGCTATAACCACCTGGCTATAACTAGCTGGCTATAGCTAGCTGGCTATAACCAGCTGGCTATAACTAGCTGGCTATAACTAGCTGGTTATAGCCAGCTAGCTATAGCCAGCTGGTTACAGCCAGCTATTTATAGCCAGCTGGTTATAGCCAGCTAGTTATAGCCAGCTAGCTATAGCCAGCTAGTTATAGCCAGGTGGTTATAGCCAGCTAGTTATAGCCAGCTAGTTATAGCCAGCTAGCTATAGCCAGCTAGTTATAGCCAGCTGGTTATAGCCAGCTAGTTATAGCCAGCTAGTTATAGCCAGCTAGTTAAAGCCAGCTAGTTATAGCCAGCTGGTTATAGCCAGCTGGTTATAGCCAGCTAGTTATAGCCAGCTAGTTATAGCCAGCTAGTTATAGCCAGCTAGTTATAGCCAGCTGGTTATAGCCAGCTAGCTATAGCCAGCTAGTTATAGCCAGCTGGTTATAGCCAGCTGGTTATAGCCAGCTGGTTATAGCCAGCTAGTTATAGCCAGCTAGTTATAGCCAGCTGGTTATAGCCAGCTAGTTATAGCCAGCTGGTTATAGCCAGCTAATTATAGCCAGCTAGTTATAGCCAGCTGGTTATAGCCAGCTAGTTATGGCCAGCTAGTTATAGCCAGCTGGTTATAGCCAGCTAGTTATAGCCAGCTGGTTATAGCCAGCTAATTATAGCCAGCTAGTTATAGCCAGCTGGTTATAGCCAGCTAGTTATAGCCAGCTAGTTATAGCCAGCTAGTTATAGCCAGCTGGTTATAGCCAGCTAGTTATGGCCAGCTAGTTATAGCCAGCTGGTTATAGCCAGCTGGTTTTATAGCCAGCTGGTTATAGCCAGCTAGTTATAGCCAGCTAGCTATAGCCAACTAGTTATAGCCAGCTAGTTATAGCCAGCTAGTTATAGCCAGCTAGTTATAGCCAGCTAGTTATAGCCAGCTGGTTATAGCCAGCTAGTTATAGCCAGCTAGTTATAGCCAGCTAGTTATAGCCAGCTGGTTATAGCCAGCTAGCTATAGCCAGCTAGTTATAGCCAGCTAGTTATAGCCAGCTAGTTATAGCCAGCTGGTTATAGCCAGCTAGCTATAGCCAGCTAGTTATAGCCAGCTGGTTATAGCCAGCTAGCTATAGCCAGCTAGTTATAGCCAGCTGGTTATAGCCAGCTAGTTATAGCCAGCTAGTTATAGCCAGCTAGTTAAAGCCAGCTAGTTATAGCCAGCTAGTTATAGCCAGCTGGTTATAGCCAGCTAGTTATAGCCAGCTAGTTATAGCCAGCTAGTTATAGCCAGCTAGTTATAGCCAGCTAGTTATAGCCAGCTGGTTATAGCCAGCTAGTTATAGCCAGCTGGTTATAGCCAGCTAGCTATAGCCAGCTAGTTATAGCCAGCTAGTTATAGCCAGCTGGTTATAGCCAGCTAGCTATAGCCAGCTAGTTATAGCCAGCTGGTTATAGCCAGCTGGTTATAGCCAGCTGGTTATAGCCAGCTAGTTATAGCCAGCTAGTTATAGCCAGCTGGTTATAGCCAGCTAGTTATAGCCAGCTGGTTATAGCCAGCTAATTATAGCCAGCTAGTTATAGCCAGCTGGTTATAGCCAGCTAGTTATGGCCAGCTAGTTATAGCCAGCTGGTTATAGCCAGCTAGCTATAGCCAGCTAGTTATAGCCAGCTGGTTATAGCCAGCTAGTTATAGCCAGCTAGTTATAGCCAGCTAGTTAAAGCCAGCTAGTTATAGCCAGCTGGTTATAGCCAGCTGGTTATAGCCAGCTAGTTATAGCCAGCTAGTTATAGCCAGCTGGTTATAGCCAGCTAGTTATAGCCAGCTAGTTATAGCCAGCTAGTTATAGCCAGCTAGTTATAGCCAGCTGGTTATAGCCAGCTGGTTATATCCAGCTAGCTATAGCCAGCTAGTTATATCCAGCTGGTTATAGCCAGCTAGCTATAGCCAGCTAGTTATAGCCAGCTGGTTATAGCCAGCTAGTTATAGCCAGCTAGTTATAGCCAGCTAGCTATAGCCAGCTAGTTATAGCCAGCTAGTTATAGCCAGCTGGTTATAGCCAGCTAGCTATAGCCAGCTGGTTATAGCCAGCTAGCTATAGCCAGCTAGTTATAGCCAGCTGGTTATAGCCAGCTAGTTATAGCCAGCTAGTTATAGCCAGCTTATAGCCAGCTAGCTATAGCCAGCTAGTTATAGCCAGCTGGTTATAGCCAGCTAGTTATATCCAGCTAGTTATAGCCAGCTGGTTATAGCCAGGCAGTTATAGCCAGCTAGTTATAGCCAGCTAGTTATAGCCAGCTAGTTATAGCCAGCTGGTTATAGCCAGCTAGTTATAGCCAGCTAGTTATAGCCAGCTGGTTATAGCCAGCTAGTTATAGCCAGCTAGTTATAGCCAGCTAGTTATAGCCAGCTAGTTATAGCCAGCTAGTTATAGCCAGCTAGTTATAGCCAGCTAGTTATAGCCAGCTGGTTATAGCCAGCTAGCTATAGCCAGCTAGTTATAGCCAGCTAGTTATAGCCAGCTGGTTATAGCCAGCTAGCTATAGCCAGCTAGTTATAGCCAGCTGGTTATAGCCAGCTAGTTATAGCCAGCTAGTTATAGCCAGCTAGTTAAAGCCAGCTAGTTATAGCCAGCTGGTTATAGCCAGCTGGTTATAGCCAGCTAGTTATAGCCAGCTGGTTATAGCCAGCTAGTTATAGCCAGCTGGTTATAGCCAGCTAATTATAGCCAGCTAGTTATAGCCAGCTGGTTATATCCAGCTGGTTATAGCCAGCTAGTTATAGCCAGCCAGTTATAGCCAGCTGGTTATAGCCAGCTAGTTATGGCCAGCTAGTTATAGCCAGCTGGTTATAGCCAGCTAGCTATAGCCAGCTAGTTATAGCCAGCTGGTTATAGCCAGCTAGCTATAGCCAGCTGGTTACAGCCAGCTAGTTATAGCCAGCTGGTTATAGCCAGCTAGTTATAGCCAGCTAGTTATAGCCGGCTAGTTATAACCAGCTGGTTATAGCCAGCTAGCTATAGCCAGCTAGTTATAGCCAGCTAGTTATAGCCGGCTAGTTATAACCAGCTGGTTATAGCCAGCTAGCTATAGCCAGCTAGTTATAGCCAGCTTGTTATAGCCAGCTAGTTATAGCCAGCTAGTTATTGCCAGCTAGTTATAGCCAGCTAGTTATAGCCAGCTGGTTATAGCCAGCTAGTTATAGCCAGCTAGCTATAGCCAGCTGGTTACAGCCAGCTAGTTATAGCCAACTGGTTATAGCCAGCTAGTTATAGCCAGCTAGTTATAGCCTGCTGGTTATAGCCAGCTAGTTATAGCCAGCTAGTTATAGCCAGCTAGTTATAGCCAGCTAGCTATAGCCAGCTAGTTATAGCCAGCTGGTTATAGGCTAGTTATAGCCAGCTGGTTGTAGCCAGCTAGCTATAGCCAGCTGGTTATAGCCAGCTAGCTATAGCCAGCTAGTTATAGCCAGCTGGTTATAGCCAGCTAGTTATAACCAGCTAGTTATAGCCAGCTGGTTATAGCCAGCTAGTTATAGCCTGCTGGTTATAGCCAGCTAGTTATAGCCAGCTAGTTATAGCCAGCTAGTTATAGCCAGCTAGCTATAGCCTGCTGGTTATAGCCAGCTAGTTATAGCCAGCTAGTTATAGCCAGCTAGTTATAGCCAGCTAGTTATAGCCAGCTAGTTATAGCCAGCTAGTTATAGCCAGCTAGTTATAGCCAGCTAGTTATAGCCAACTGGTTATAGCCAGCTAGTTATAGCCAGCTGGTTACAGCCAGCTAGTTATAGCCAACTGGTTATAGCCAGCTAGTTATAGCCAGCTAGTTATAGCCTGCTGGTTATAGCCAGCTAGTTATAGCCAGCTAGTTATAGCCAGCTAGTTATAGCCAGCTAGTTATAGCCAGCTAGTTATAGCCAGCTAGTTATAGCCAGCTAGCTATAGCCAGCTGGTTACAGCCAGCTAGTTATAGCCAACTGGTTATAGCCAGCTAGTTATATCCAGCTAGTTATAGCCTGCTGGTTATAGCCAGCTAGCTATAGCCAGCTAGTTATAGCCAGCTGGTTATAGCCAGCTAGCTATAGCCAGCTAGTTATAGCCAGCTAGTTATAGCCAGCTAGCTATAGCCAGCTAGTTATATCCAGCTGGTTATAGCCAGCTAGCTATAGCCAGCTAGTTATAGCCAGCTAGTTATAGCCAGCTGGTTACAGCCAGCTAGTTATAGCCAACTGGTTATAGCCAGCTAGTTATAGCCAGCTAGTTATAGCCTGCTGGTTATAGCCAGCTAGTTATAGCCAGCTAGTTATAGCCAGCTAGTTATAGCCAGCTAGTTATAGCCAGCTAGTTAAAGCCAGCTAGTTATAGCCAGCTAGTTATAGCCAGCTGGTTGTAGCCAGCTAGTTATAGCCAGCTGGTTATAGCCAGCTAGTTATAGCCAGCTAGTTATAGCCAGCTGGTTATAGCCAGCTAGCTATAGCCAGCTAGTTATAGCCAGCTGGTTATAGCCAGCTAGCTATAGCCAGCTAGTTATAGCCAGCTGGTTATAGCCAGCTAGCTATAGCCAGCTAGTTATAGCCAGCTGGTTACAGCCAGCTATTTATAGCCAGCTGGTTATAGCCAGCTAGTTATAGCCAGCTAGTTATAGCCAGCTAGTTATAGCCAACTAGTTATAGCCAGCTAGTTATAGCCAGCTGGTTATAGCCAGCTAGCTATAGCCAACTAGTTATAGCCAGCTAGTTATAGCCAGCTAGTTATAGCCAGCTAGTTATAGCCAGCTAGTTATAGCCAGCTAGTTATAGCCAGCTGGTTATAGCCAGCTAGCTATACCCAGCTAGTTATAGCCAGCTGGTTATAGCCAGCTAGCTATAGCCAGCTGGTTATAGCCAGCTAGCTATAGCCAGCTGGTTGTAGCCAGCTAGTTATAGCCAGCTAGTTATAGCTAGCTGGCTATAACTAGCTGGCTATAGCTAGCTGGCTATAACCAGCTGGCTATAACTAGCTGGCTATAACTAGCTGGCTATAACTAGCTGGCTATAACTAGCTGGCTATAACTAGTTGGCTATAGCTAGCTGGCTATAACCAGCTGGCTATAACTAGCTGGCTATAACTAGTTGGCTATAACTAGCTGGCTATAACTAGCTGGCTATAACTAGCTGGCTATAACCAGCTGGCTATAAATAGCTGGCTGTAACCAGCTGGCTATAGCTAGCTGGCTATAACCAGCTGGCTATAACTAGCTGGCTATAACTAGCTGGCTATAACTAGCTGGCTATTACTAGCTGGCCATAACCAGCTGGCTATAACTAGCTGGCTATAACCAGCTGGCTATAACTAGCTGGCTATAACTAGCTGGCTATAACCAGCTGGCTATAACTAGCTGGCTATAACCAGCTGGCTATAACTAGCTGGCTATAACCAGCTGGCTATAACTAGCTGGCTATAAATAGCTGGCTGTAACCAGCTGGCTATAACTAGCTGGCTATAACTAGCTGGCTATAACTAGCTGGCTATAACTAGCTGGCTATAACTAGCTGGCTATAACTAGTTGGCTATAGCTAGCTGGCTATAACCAGCTGGCTATAACTAGCTGGCTATAGCTAGCTGGCTATAACCAGCTGGCTATAACTAGCTGGCTATAGCCAGCTGGTTATAGCCAGCTAGTTATAGCCAGCTGGTTATAGCCAGCTAGTTATAGCCAGCTAGTTATAGCCAGCTGGTTATAGCCAGCTAGTTATAGCCAGCTAGTTATAGCCAGCTAGTTATAGCCAGCTAGTTATAGCCAGCTAGTTATAGCCAGCTAGTTATAGCCAGGTGGTTATAGCCAGCTAGTTATAGCCAGCTAGTTATAGCCAGCTGGTTATAGCCAGCTAGTTATAGCCAGCTAGTTATAGCCAGCTGGTTATAGCCAGCTAGTTATAGCCAGCTGGTTATAGCCAGCTAGTTATAGCCAGCTAGTTATAGCCAGCTGGTTATAGCCAGCTAGTTATAGCCAGCTGGTTATAGCCAGCTAGTTATAGCCAGCTAGTTATAGCCAGCTAGTTATAGCCAGCTAGTTATAGCCAGCTAGTTATAGCCAGCTGGTTACAGCCAGCTAGTTATAGCCAGCTGGTTATAGCCAGCTAGCTATAGCCAGCTAGCTATAGCCAGCTAGCTATAGCCAGCTAGCTATAGCCAGCTGGTTATAGCCAGCTAGCTATAGCCAGCTAGCTATAGCCAGCTGGTTATAGCCAGCTAGCTATAGCCAGCTAGTTATAGCCAGCTGGTTATAGCCAGCTAGCTATAGCCAGCTAGTTATAGCCAGCTGGTTATAGCCAGCTAGCTATAGCCAGCTAGTTATAGCCAGCTGGTTATAGCCAGCTAGTTATAGCCAGCTAGTTATAGCCAGCTGGTTATAGCCAGCTAGTAATAGCCAGCTAGTTATAGCCAGCTAGTTATAGCCAGCTAGTTATAGCCAGCTGGTTATAGCCAGCTAGCTATAGCCAGCTAGTTATAGCCAGCTGGTTATAGCCAGCTAGCTATAGCCAGCTAGTTATAGCCAGCTGGTTATAGCCAGCTAGCTATAGCCAGCTAGTTATAGCCAGCTGGTTATAGCCAGCTAGCTATAGCCAGCTAGTTATAGCCAGCTGGTTATAGCCAGCTAGCTATAGCCAGCTAGTTATAGCCAGCTGGTTATAGCCAGCTAGCTATAGCCAGCTAGTTATAGCCAGCTGGTTATAGCCAGCTAGTTATAGCCAGCTAGTTATAGCCAGCTGATTATAGCCAGCTGATTATATCCAGCTAGCTATAGCCAGCTAGCTAAAGCCAGCTAGTTATAGCCAGCTGGTTATAGCCAGCTAGCTATAGCCAGCTAGTTATAGCCAGCTGGTTATAGCCAGCTAGCTATAGCCAGCTAGTTATAGCCAGCTGGTTATAGCCAGCTAGCTATAGCCAGCTAGTTATATCCAGCTGGTTATAGCCAGCTAGCTATAGCCAGCTAGTTATAGCCAGCTGGTTATAGCCAGCTAGCTATAGCCAGCTAGTTATAGCCAGCTGGTTATAGCCAGCTAGCTATAGCCAACTAGTTATAGCCAGCTAGTTATAGCCAGCTAGTTATAGCCAGCTAGTTAAAGCCAGCTAGTTATAGCCAGCTGGTTATAGCCAGCTGGTTATAGCCAGCTAGTTATAGCCAGCTAGTTATAGCCAGCTGGTTATAGCCAGCTAGTTATAGCCAGCTGGTTATAGCCAGCTAGCTATAGCCAGCTAGTTATAGCCAGCTGGTTATAGCCAGCTAGCTATAGCCAGCTAGTTATAGCCAGCTGGTTATAGCCAGCTAGCTATAGCCAGCTAGTTATAGCCAGCTGGTTACAGCCAGCTATTTATAGCCAGCTGGTTATAGCCAGCTAGTTATAGCCAGCTAGTTATAGCCAGCTAGTTATAGCCAACTAGTTATAGCCAGCTAGTTATAGCCAGCTGGTTATAGCCAGCTAGCTATAGCCAACTAGTTATAGCCAGCTAGTTATAGCCAGCTAGTTATAGCCAGCTAGTTATAGCCAGCTAGTTATAGCCAGCTAGTTATAGCCAGCTGGTTATAGCCAGCTAGCTATACCCAGCTAGTTATAGCCAGCTGGTTATAGCCAGCTAGCTATAGCCAGCTGGTTATAGCCAGCTAGCTATGGCCAGCTGGTTGTAGCCAGCTAGTTATAGCCAGCTAGTTATAGCTAGCTGGCTATAACTAGCTGGCTATAGCTAGCTGGCTATAACCAGCTGGCTATAACTAGCTGGCTATAACTAGCTGGCTATAACTAGCTGGCTATAACTAGTTGGCTATAGCTAGCTGGCTATAACCAGCTGGCTATAACTAGCTGGCTATAACTAGTTGGCTATAACTAGCTGGCTATAACTAGCTGGCTATAACTAGCTGGCTATAACCAGCTGGCTATAAATAGCTGGCTATAACTAGCTGGCTATAACTAGCTGGCTATAACTAGCTGGCTATAACCAGCTGGCTATAAATAGCTGGCTGTAACCAGCTGGCTATAACTAGCTGGCTATAGCTAGCTGGCTATAACTAGCTGGCTATAACTAGCTGGCTATAGCTAGCTGGCTATAACTAGCTGGCTATAGCTAGCTGGCTATAACCAGCTGGCTATAACTAGCTGGCTATAGCTAGCTGGCTATAACCAGCTGGCTATAACTAGCTGGCTATAACTAGCTGGCTATAACTAGCTGGCTATTACTAGCTGGCTATAACCAGCTGGCTATAACTAGCTGGCTATAACTAGCTGGCTATAACCAGCTGGCTATAACTAGCTGGCTACAACCAGCTGGCTATAACTAGCTGGCTATAGCTAGCTGGCTATAACCAGCTGGCTATAACTAGCTGGCTATAACTAGCTGGCTATAACTAGCTGGCTATTACTAGCTGGCTATAACCAGCTGGCTATAACTAGCTGGCTATAACCAGCTGGCTATAACTAGCTGGCTATAACTAGCTGGCTATAACCAGCTGGCTATAACTAGCTGGCTATAACCAGCTGGCTATAACTAGCTGGCTATAACCAGCTGGCTATAACTAGCTGGCTATAAATAGCTGGCTGTAACCAGCTGGCTATAACTAGCTGGCTATAACTAGCTGGCTATAACTAGCTGGCTATAACTAGCTGGCTATAACCAGCTGGCTATAACTAGCTGGCTATAACCAGCTGGCTATAACTAGCTGGCTATAACTAGCTGGCTATAACCAGCTGGCTATAACTAGCTGGCTATAACCAGCTGGCTATAACTAGCTGGCTATAACTAGCTGGCTATAACCAGCTGGCTATAACTAGCTGGCTATAACTAGCTGGCTATAACCACCTGGCTATAACTAGCTGGCTATAACTAGCTGGCTATAACCACCTGGCTATAACTAGCTGGCTATAGCTAGCTGGCTATAACTAGCTGGCTATAACCAGCTGGCTATAACTAGCTGGCTATAACCAGCTGGCTATAACTAGCTGGCTATAACTAGCTGGCTATAACCAGCTGGCTATAACTAGCTGGCTATAACCAGCTGGCTATAACTAGCTGGCTATAACTAGCTGGCTATAACCAGCTGGCTATAACTAGCTGGCTATAACTAGCTGGCTATAACCACCTGGCTATAACTAGCTGGCTATAGCTAGCTGGCTATAACTAGCTGGCTATAACCAGCTGGCTATAACTAGCTGGCTATAACCAGCTGGCTATAACTAGCTGGCTATAACTAGCTGGCTATAACCAGCTGGCTATAACTAGCTGGCTATAACCAGCTGGCTATAACTAGCTGGCTATAACTAGCTGGCTATAACCAGCTGGCTATAACTAGCTGGCTATAACTAGCTGGCTATAACCACCTGGCTATAACTAGCTGGCTATAGCTAGCTGGCTATAACCAGCTGGCTATAACTAGCTGGCTATAACTAGCTGGTTATAGCCAGCTAGCTATAGCCAGCTGGTTACAGCCAGCTATTTATAGCCAGCTGGTTATAGCCAGCTAGTTATAGCCATAACTGGCTGGCTATAACCAGCTGGCTATAACTAGCTGGCTATAGCTAGCTGGCTATAACCAGCTGGCTATAACTAGCTGGCTATAACCAGCTGGCTATAACTAGCTGGCTATAACCAGCTGGCTATAACTAGCTGGCTATAACTAGCTGGCTATAACTAGCTGGCTATAACCAGCTGGCTATAACTAGCTGGCTACAACCAGCTGGCTATAAACTAGCTGGCTATAGCTAGCTGGCTATAACCAGCTGGCTATAACTAGCTGGCTATAACTAGCTGGCTATAACCAGCTGGCTATAGCTAGCTGGCTATAACTAGCTGGCTATAACTAGCTGGCTATAGCTAGCTGGCTATAACCAGCTGGCTATAACTAGCTGGCTATAACTAGCTGGCTATAACTAGCTGGCTATAACCAGCTGGCTATAGCTAGCTGGCTATAACTAGCTGGCTATAACTAGCTGGCTATAACTAGCTGGCTATAACCAGCTGGCTATAGCTAGCTGGCTATAACTAGCTGGCTATAACTAGCTGGCTATAACTAGCTGGCTATAACCAGCTGGCTATAACTAGCTGGCTATAACTAGCTGGCTATAACCAGCTGGCTATAGCTAGCTGGCTATAACTAGCTGGCTATAACTAGCTGGCTATAACTAGCTGGCTATAACCAGCTGGCTATAACTAGCTGGCTATAACCAGCTGGCTATAACCAGCTGGCTATAGCTAGCTGGCTATAACTAGCTGGCTATAACCAGCTGGCTATAAATAGCTGGCTATAGCTAGCTGGCTATAACTAGCTGGCTATAGCTAGCTGGCTATAACTAGCTGGCTATAGCTAGCTGGCTATAACTAGCTGGCTATAACTAGCTGGCTATAGCTAGCTGGCTATAACCAGCTGGCTATAACTAGCTGGCTGTAACCAGCTGGCTATAACTAGCTGGCTATAGCTAGCTGGCTATAACTAGCTGGCTATAGCTAGCTGGCTATAACTAGCTGGCTATAACCACCTGGCTATAGCTAGCTGGCTATAACCAGCTGGCTATAACTAGCTGGCTATAGCTAGCTGGCTATAACCAGCTGGCTATAACTAGCTGGCTATAGCTAGCTGGCTATAACCAGCTGGCTATAACTAGCTGGCTATAGCTAGCTGGCTATAACCACCTGGCTATAACTAGCTGGCTATAGCTAGCTGGCTATAACCAGCTGGCTATAACTAGCTGGCTATAACTAGCTGGTTATAGCCAGCTGGTTATAGCCAGCTAGTTATAGCCAGCTGGTTATAGCCAGCTAGCTATAGCCAGCTAGTTATAGCCAGCTGGTTCTAGCTAGCTGGTTATAGCCAGCTAGTTATATCCAGCTAGTTATAACCAGCTGATTATAGCCAGCTGGTTATAGCCAGCTGGTTATAGCCAGGTAGCTATAGCCAGCTGGTTATAGCCAGCTAGCTATAGCCAGCTAGTTATAGCCAGCTGGTTATAGCCAGCTAGTTATAGCCAGCTAGCTATAGCCAGCTGGTTATAGCCAGCTAGTTATAGCCAGCTAGTTATAGCCAGCTGGTTATAGCCAGCTAGTTATAGCCAGCTGGTTATAGCCAGCTAGTTATAGCCAGCTAGTTATAGCCAGCTGGTTATAGCCAGCTAGTTATAGCCAGCTGGTTATAGCCAGCTGGTTATAGCCAGCTAGCTATAGCCAACTAGTTATAGCCAGCTAGTTATAGCCAGCTAGTTATAGCCAGCTAGCTATAGCCAGCTAGTTATAGCCAGCTGGTTATAGCCAACTAGTTATAGCCAGCTAGTTATAGCCAGCTGGTTATAGCCAGCTAGCTATAGCCAACTAGTTATAGCCAGCTAGTTATAGCCAGCTAGTTATAGCCAGCTAGTTATAGCCAGCTAGTTATAGCCAGCTAGTTATAGCCAGCTAGTTATAGCCAGCTAGTTATAGCCAGCTAGTTATAGCCAGCTAGTTATAGCCAGCTAGTTATAGCCAGCTGGTTACAGCCAGCTATTTATAGCCAGCTGGTTATAGCCAGCTAGTTATAGCCAGCTAGTTATAGCCAGCTAGTTATAGCCAGCTAGTTATAGCCAACTAGTTATAGCCAGCTAGTTATAGCCAGCTGGTTATAGCCAGCTAGCTATAGCCAACTAGTTATAGCCAGCTAGTTATAGCCAGCTAGTTATAGCCAGCTAGTTATAGCCAGCTAGTTATAGCCAGCTGGTTATAGCCAGCTAGCTATAGCCAGCTAGTTATAGCCAGCTGGTTATAGCCAGCTAGCTATAGCCAGCTAGTTATAGCCAGCTGGTTATAGCCAGCTAGTTATAGCCAGCTAGTTAAAGCCAGCTAGTTATAGCCAGCTGGTTATAGCCAGCTGGTTATAGCCAGATAGCTATAGCCAGCTAGCTATAGCCAGGTAGCTATAACCAGCTGGCTATAACTAGCTGGCTATAGCTAGCTGGCTATAACCAGCTGGCTATAACTAGCTGGCTATAACTAGCTGGCTATAACCAGCTGGCTATAACTAGCTGGATATAACTAGCTGGCTATAACTAGCTGGCTATAACTAGCTGGCTATAACCACCTGGCTATAACTAGCTGGCTATAGCTAGCTGGCTATATAGCTAGTTATAGCCAGCTAGTTATAGCCAGCTGGTTCTAGCCAGCTGGTTATAGCCAGCTGGTTATAGCCAGCTAGCTATAGCCAGCTAGTTATAGCCAGCTGGTTATAGCCAGCTAGTTATGGCCAGCTACTTATAGCCAGCTGGTTATAGCCAGCTAGCTATAGCCAGCTAGTTATAGCCAGCTGGTTATAGCCAGCTAGCTATAGCCAGCTAGTTATAGCCAGGTGGTTATAGCCAGCTAGTTATAGCCAGCTAGTTATAGCCAGCTGGTTATAGCCAGCTAGCTATAGCCAGCTAGTTATAGCCAGCTGGTTATAGCCAGCTAGCTATAGCCAGCTAGTTATAGCCAGGTGGTTATAGCCAGCTAGTTATAGCCAGCTAGTTATAGCCAGCTAGTTATAGCCAGCTGGTTATAGCCAGCTAGTTATAGCCAGCTGGTTATAGCCAGCTAGTTATAGCCAGCTAGCTATAGCCAGCTAGTTATAGCCAGCTGGTTACAGCCAGCTATTTATAGCCAGCTGGTTATAGCCAGCTAGTAATAGCCAGCTAGTTATAGCCAGCTAGTTATAGCCAGCTAGTTATAGCCAGCTGGTTATAGCCAGCTAGCTATAGCCAGGTGGTTATAGCCAGCTAGTTATAGCCAGCTAGCTATAGCCAGCTAGTTATAGCCAGCTAGTTATAGCCAACTAGTTATAGCCAGCTGGTTATAGCCAGCTAGTTATGGCCAGCTAGTTATAGCCAGCTGGTTATAGCCAGCTAGCTATAGCCAGCTAGTTATAGCCAGCTGGTTATAGCCAGCTAGCTATAGCCAGGTGGTTATAGCCAGCTAGCTATAACTAGCTGGCTATAGCTAGCTGGCTATAACCAGCTGGCTATAACTAGCTGGCTATAACTAGCTGGCTATAACTAGTTGGCTATAGCTAGCTGGCTATAACCAGCTGGCTATAACTAGCTGGCTATAACTAGTTGGCTATAACTAGCTGGCTATAACTAGCTGGCTATAGCTAGCTGGCTGGTTATAGCCAGCTAGCTATAGCCAGCTAGTTATAGCCAGCTGGTTATAGCCAGCTAGCTATAGCCAGGTGGTTATAGCCAGCTAGCTATAACTAGCTGGCTATAGCTAGCTGGCTATAACCAGCTGGCTATAACTAGCTGGCTATAACTAGCTGGCTATAACTAGTTGGCTATAGCTAGCTGGCTATAACCAGCTGGCTATAACTAGCTGGCTATAACTGGCTGGCTATAACCAGCTGGCTATAACTAGCTGGCCATAACTAGCTGGCTATAACCAGCTGGCTATAACTAGCTGGCTATACCAGCTGGCTATAACTAGCTGGCTATAACTAGCTGGCTATTACTAGCTGGCTATAACCAGCTGGCTATAAATAGCTGGCTGTAACCAGCTGGCTATAACTAGCTGGCTATAGCTAGCTGGCTATAACTAGCTGGCTATAACCAGCTGGCTATAACTAGCTGGCTATAACCAGCTGGATATAACTAGCTGGCTATAAGTAGCTGGCTATAACTAGCTGGCTATAACCACCTGGCTATAACTAGCTGGCTATAGCTAGCTGGCTATAACCAGCTGGCTATAACTAGCTGGCTATAACTAGCTGGCTATAACCACCTGGCTATAACTAGCTGGCTATAGCTAGCTGGCTATAACCAGCTGGCTATAACTAGCTGGCTATAACTAGCTGGTTATAGCCAGCTAGCTATAGCCAGCTGGTTACAGCCAGCTATTTATAGCCAGCTGGTTATAGCCAGCTAGTTATAGCCAGCTAGCTATAGCCAGCTAGTTATAGCCAGGTGGTTATAGCCAGCTAGTTATAGCCAGCTAGTTATAGCCAGCTAGCTATAGCCAGCTAGTTATAGCCAGCTGGTTATAGCCAGCTAGTTATAGCCAGCTAGTTATAGCCAGCTAGTTAAAGCCAGCTAGTTATAGCCAGCTGGTTATAGCCAGCTGGTTATAGCCAGCTAGTTATAGCCAGCTAGTTATAGCCAGCTAGTTATAGCCAGCTAGTTATAGCCAGCTGGTTATAGCCAGCTAGCTATAGCCAGCTAGTTATAGCCAGCTGGTTATAGCCAGCTGGTTATAGCCAGCTGGTTATAGCCAGCTAGTTATAGCCAGCTAGTTATAGCCAGCTGGTTATAGCCAGCTAGTTATAGCCAGCTGGTTATAGCCAGCTAATTATAGCCAGCTAGTTATAGCCAGCTGGTTATAGCCAGCTAGTTATGGCCAGCTAGTTATAGCCAGCTGGTTATAGCCAGCTAGTTATAGCCAGCTGGTTATAGCCAGCTAATTATAGCCAGCTAGTTATAGCCAGCTGGTTATAGCCAGCTAGTTATAGCCAGCTAGTTATAGCCAGCTAGTTATAGCCAGCTGGTTATAGCCAGCTAGTTATGGCCAGCTAGTTATAGCCAGCTGGTTATAGCCAGCTGGTTTTATAGCCAGCTGGTTATAGCCAGCTAGTTATAGCCAGCTAGCTATAGCCAACTAGTTATAGCCAGCTAGTTATAGCCAGCTAGTTATAGCCAGCTAGTTATAGCCAGCTAGTTATAGCCAGCTGGTTATAGCCAGCTAGTTATAGCCAGCTAGTTATAGCCAGCTAGTTATAGCCAGCTGGTTATAGCCAGCTAGCTATAGCCAGCTAGTTATAGCCAGCTAGTTATAGCCAGCTAGTTATAGCCAGCTGGTTATAGCCAGCTAGCTATAGCCAGCTAGTTATAGCCAGCTGGTTATAGCCAGCTAGCTATAGCCAGCTAGTTATAGCCAGCTGGTTATAGCCAGCTAGTTATAGCCAGCTAGTTATAGCCAGCTAGTTAAAGCCAGCTAGTTATAGCCAGCTAGTTATAGCCAGCTGGTTATAGCCAGCTAGTTATAGCCAGCTAGTTATAGCCAGCTAGTTATAGCCAGCTAGTTATAGCCAGCTAGTTATAGCCAGCTGGTTATAGCCAGCTAGTTATAGCCAGCTGGTTATAGCCAGCTAGCTATAGCCAGCTAGTTATAGCCAGCTAGTTATAGCCAGCTGGTTATAGCCAGCTAGCTATAGCCAGCTAGTTATAGCCAGCTGGTTATAGCCAGCTGGTTATAGCCAGCTGGTTATAGCCAGCTAGTTATAGCCAGCTAGTTATAGCCAGCTGGTTATAGCCAGCTAGTTATAGCCAGCTGGTTATAGCCAGCTAATTATAGCCAGCTAGTTATAGCCAGCTGGTTATAGCCAGCTAGTTATGGCCAGCTAGTTATAGCCAGCTGGTTATAGCCAGCTAGCTATAGCCAGCTAGTTATAGCCAGCTGGTTATAGCCAGCTAGTTATAGCCAGCTAGTTATAGCCAGCTAGTTAAAGCCAGCTAGTTATAGCCAGCTGGTTATAGCCAGCTGGTTATAGCCAGCTAGTTATAGCCAGCTAGTTATAGCCAGCTGGTTATAGCCAGCTAGTTATAGCCAGCTAGTTATAGCCAGCTAGTTATAGCCAGCTAGTTATAGCCAGCTGGTTATAGCCAGCTGGTTATATCCAGCTAGCTATAGCCAGCTAGTTATATCCAGCTGGTTATAGCCAGCTAGCTATAGCCAGCTAGTTATAGCCAGCTGGTTATAGCCAGCTAGTTATAGCCAGCTAGTTATAGCCAGCTAGCTATAGCCAGCTAGTTATAGCCAGCTAGTTATAGCCAGCTGGTTATAGCCAGCTAGCTATAGCCAGCTGGTTATAGCCAGCTAGCTATAGCCAGCTAGTTATAGCCAGCTGGTTATAGCCAGCTAGTTATAGCCAGCTAGTTATAGCCAGCTTATAGCCAGCTAGCTATAGCCAGCTAGTTATAGCCAGCTGGTTATAGCCAGCTAGTTATAGCCAGCTAGTTATAGCCAGCTGGTTATAGCCAGCTAGTTATATCCAGCTAGTTATAGCCAGCTGGTTATAGCCAGGCAGTTATAGCCAGCTAGTTATAGCCAGCTAGTTATAGCCAGCTAGTTATAGCCAGCTGGTTATAGCCAGCTAGTTATAGCCAGCTAGTTATAGCCAGCTGGTTATAGCCAGCTAGTTATAGCCAGCTAGTTATAGCCAGCTAGTTATAGCCAGCTAGTTATAGCCAGCTAGTTATAGCCAGCTAGTTATAGCCAGCTAGTTATAGCCAGCTGGTTATAGCCAGCTAGCTATAGCCAGCTAGTTATAGCCAGCTAGTTATAGCCAGCTGGTTATAGCCAGCTAGCTATAGCCAGCTAGTTATAGCCAGCTGGTTATAGCCAGCTAGTTATAGCCAGCTAGTTATAGCCAGCTAGTTAAAGCCAGCTAGTTATAGCCAGCTGGTTATAGCCAGCTGGTTATAGCCAGCTAGTTATAGCCAGCTGGTTATAGCCAGCTAGTTATAGCCAGCTGGTTATAGCCAGCTAATTATAGCCAGCTAGTTATAGCCAGCTGGTTATATCCAGCTGGTTATAGCCAGCTAGTTATAGCCAGCCAGTTATAGCCAGCTGGTTATAGCCAGCTAGTTATGGCCAGCTAGTTATAGCCAGCTGGTTATAGCCAGCTAGCTATAGCCAGCTAGTTATAGCCAGCTGGTTATAGCCAGCTAGCTATAGCCAGCTGGTTACAGCCAGCTAGTTATAGCCAGCTGGTTATAGCCAGCTAGTTATAGCCAGCTAGTTATAGCCGGCTAGTTATAACCAGCTGGTTATAGCCAGCTAGCTATAGCCAGCTAGTTATAGCCAGCTAGTTATAGCCGGCTAGTTATAACCAGCTGGTTATAGCCAGCTAGCTATAGCCAGCTAGTTATAGCCAGCTTGTTATAGCCAGCTAGTTATAGCCAGCTAGTTATTGCCAGCTAGTTATAGCCAGCTAGTTATAGCCAGCTGGTTATAGCCAGCTAGTTATAGCCAGCTAGCTATAGCCAGCTGGTTACAGCCAGCTAGTTATAGCCAACTGGTTATAGCCAGCTAGTTATAGCCAGCTAGTTATAGCCTGCTGGTTATAGCCAGCTAGTTATAGCCAGCTAGTTATAGCCAGCTAGTTATAGCCAGCTAGCTATAGCCAGCTAGTTATAGCCAGCTGGTTATAGGCTAGTTATAGCCAGCTGGTTGTAGCCAGCTAGCTATAGCCAGCTGGTTATAGCCAGCTAGCTATAGCCAGCTAGTTATAGCCAGCTGGTTATAGCCAGCTAGTTATAACCAGCTAGTTATAGCCAGCTGGTTATAGCCAGCTAGTTATAGCCTGCTGGTTATAGCCAGCTAGTTATAGCCAGCTAGTTATAGCCAGCTAGTTATAGCCAGCTAGCTATAGCCTGCTGGTTATAGCCAGCTAGTTATAGCCAGCTAGTTATAGCCAGCTAGTTATAGCCAGCTAGTTATAGCCAGCTAGTTATAGCCAGCTAGTTATAGCCAGCTAGTTATAGCCAGCTAGTTATAGCCAACTGGTTATAGCCAGCTAGTTATAGCCAGCTGGTTACAGCCAGCTAGTTATAGCCAACTGGTTATAGCCAGCTAGTTATAGCCAGCTAGTTATAGCCTGCTGGTTATAGCCAGCTAGTTATAGCCAGCTAGTTATAGCCAGCTAGTTATAGCCAGCTAGTTATAGCCAGCTAGTTATAGCCAGCTAGTTATAGCCAGCTAGCTATAGCCAGCTGGTTACAGCCAGCTAGTTATAGCCAACTGGTTATAGCCAGCTAGTTATATCCAGCTAGTTATAGCCTGCTGGTTATAGCCAGCTAGCTATAGCCAGCTAGTTATAGCCAGCTGGTTATAGCCAGCTAGCTATAGCCAGCTAGTTATAGCCAGCTAGTTATAGCCAGCTAGCTATAGCCAGCTAGTTATATCCAGCTGGTTATAGCCAGCTAGCTATAGCCAGCTAGTTATAGCCAGCTAGTTATAGCCAGCTGGTTATAGCCAGCTAGCTATAGCCAGCTAGTTATAGCCAGCTAGCTATAGCCAGCTAGTTATATCCAGCTGGTTATAGCCAGCTAGCTATAGCCAGCTAGTTATATCCAGCTGGTTATAGCCAGCTAGCTATAGCCAGCTAGTTATAGCCAGCTGGTTATAGCCAGCTAGCTATAGCCAGCTAGTTATAGCCAGCTGGTTATAGCCAGCTAGTTATAGCCAGCTAGCTATATCCAGCTAGTTATAGCCACCTGGTTATAGCCAGCTAGCTATAGCCAGCTAGTTATAGCCAGCTAGCTATAGCCAGCTAGTTATATCCAGCTGGTTATAGCCAGCTAGTTATAGCCAGCTGGTTATAGCCAGCTGGTTATAGCCAGCTAGCTATAGCCAGCTAGTTATAGCCAGCTAGTTATAGCCAGCTGGTTATAGCCAGCTAGCTATAGCCAGCTAGTTATAGCCAGCTAGTTATAGCCAGCTGGTTATAGCCAGCTGGTTATAGCCAGCTAGCTATAGCCAGCTAGTTATAGCCAGCTGGTTATAGCCAGCTAGCTATAGCCAGCTGGTTATAGCCAGCTAGTTATAGCCAGCTAGTTATAGCCAGCTGGTTATAGCCAGCTAGCTATAGCCAGCTAGTTATAGCCAGCTGGTTATAGCCAGCTAGCTATAGCCAGCTGGTTATAGCCAGCTAGCTATAGCCAGCTAGTTATAGCCAGCTGGTTATAGCCAGCTAGTTATAGCCAGCTAGCTATATCCAGCTAGTTATAGCCAGCTGGTTATAGCCAGCTAGCTATAGCCAGCTAGTTATAGCCAGCTGGTTATAGCCAGCTAGTTATAGCCAGCTGGTTATAGCCAGCTAGCTATAGCCAGCTAGTTATAGCCAGCTAGCTATAGCCAGCTAGTTATAGCCAGCTGGTTATAGCCAGCTAGCTATAGCCAGCTAGTTATAGCCAGCTGGTTATAGCCAGCTAGTTATAGCCAGCTAGCTATAGCCAGCTAGTTATAGCCAGCTGGTTATAGCCAGCTAGTTATAGCCAGCTAGTTATAGCCAGCTAGTTATAGCCAGCTGGTTATAGCCAGCTAGCTATAGCCAGCTAGTTATATCCAGCTGGTTATAGCCAGCTGGTTATAGCCAGCTGGTTATAGCCAGCTAGTTATAGCCAGCTAGTTATAGCCAGCTAGTTATAGCCAGCTAGCTATAGCCAGCTAGTTATAGCCAGCTGGTTATAGCCAGCTAGCTATAGCCAGCTGGTTATAGCCAGCTAGTTATAGCCAGCTAGCTATAGCCAGCTAGTTATAGCCAGCTGGTTACAGCCAGCTAGTTATAGCCAGCTAGCTATAGCCAGCTAGTTATAGCCAGCTGGTTATAGCCAGCTAGTTATAGCCAGCTGGTTATAGCCAGCTAGCTATAGCCAGCTAGTTATAGCCAGCTGGTTATAGCCAGCTAGTTATAGCCAGCTGGTTATAGCCAGCTAGCTATAGCCAGCTGGTTATAGCCAGCTAGTTATAGCCAGCTGGTTATAGCCAGCTAGTTATAGCCAGCTGGTTATAGCCAGCTAGCTATAGCCAGCTAGTTATAGCCAGCTAGTTATAGCCAGCTAGCTATATCCAGCTAGTTATAGCCAGCTGGTTATAGCCAGCTAGTTATAGCCAGCTGGTTATAGCCAGCTAGTTATAGCCACCTGGTTATAGCCAGCTAGCTATAGCCAGCTAGTTATAGCCAGCTAGCTATAGCCAGCTAGTTATATCCAGCTGGTTATAGCCAGCTAGTTATAGCCACCTGGTTATAGCCAGCTAGCTATAGCCAGCTAGTTATAGCCAGCTAGTTATAGCCAGCTAGTTATAGCCAGCTAGCTATATCCAGCTAGTTATAGCCAGCTGGTTATAGCCAGCTAGTTATAGCCAGCTAGTTATAGCCAGCTAGCTATAGCCAGCTAGTTATAGCCAGCTAGTTATAGCCAGCTAGCTATATCCAGCTAGTTATATCCAGCTGGTTATAGCCAGCTAGTTATAGCCAGCTAGTTATAGCCAGCTAGCTATAGCCAGCTAGTTATAGCCAGCTAGTTATAGCCAGCTAGTTATAGCCAGCTAGCTATATCCAGCTAGTTATAGCCAGCTGGTTATAGCCAGCTAGCTATAGCCAGCTAGTTATATCCAGCTGGTTATAGCCAGCTAGCTATAGCCAGCTAGTTATAGCCAGCTGGTTATAGCCAGCTAGCTATAGCCAGCTAGTTATAGCCAGCTAGCTATAGCCAGCTAGTTATATCCAGCTGGTTATAGCCAGCTAGCTATAGCCAGCTAGTTATAGCCAGCTGGTTATAGCCAGCTAGCTATAGCCAGCTAGTTATAGCCAGCTAGCTATAGCCAGCTAGTTATATCCAGCTGGTTATAGCCAGCTAGCTATAGCCAGCTAGTTATAGCCAGCTAGTTATAGCCAGCTAGCTATATCCAGCTAGTTATAGCCACCTGGTTATAGCCAGCTAGCTATAGCCAGCTAGTTATAGCCAGCTAGCTATAGCCAGCTAGTTATATCCAGCTGGTTATAGCCAGCTAGCTATAGCCAGCTAGTTATAGCCAGCTGGTTATAGCCAGCTAGCTATAGCCAGCTAGTTATAGCCAGCTGGTTATAGCCAGCTAGCTATAGCCAGCTAGTTATAGCCAGCTGGTTATAGCCAGCTAGTTATAGCCACCTGGTTATAGCCAGCTAGCTATAGCCAGCTAGTTATAGCCAGCTAGCTATAGCCAGCTAGTTATATCCAGCTGGTTATAGCCAGCTAGCTATAGCCAGCTAGTTATAGCCAGCTGGTTATAGCCAGCTAGCTATAGCCAGCTAGTTATAGCCAGCTGGTTATAGCCAGCTGGTTATAGCCAGCTAGTTATAGCCAGCTAGTTATAGCCAGCTGGTTATAGCCAGCTAGCTATAGCCAGCTAGTTATAGCCAGCTGGTTATAGCCAGCTAGCTATAGCCAGCTGGTTATAGCCAGCTAGCTATAGCCAGCTAGTTATAGCCAGCTGGTTATAGCCAGCTAGTTATAGCCAGCTAGCTATATCCAGCTAGTTATAGCCAGCTGGTTATAGCCAGCTAGCTATAGCCAGCTAGTTATAGCCAGCTGGTTATAGCCAGCTAGTTATAGCCAGCTGGTTATAGCCAGCTAGCTATAGCCAGCTAGTTATAGCCAGCTAGCTATAGCCAGCTAGTTATAGCCAGCTGGTTATAGCCAGCTAGCTATAGCCAGCTAGTTATAGCCAGCTGGTTATAGCCAGCTAGTTATAGCCAGCTAGCTATAGCCAGCTAGTTATAGCCAGCTGGTTATAGCCAGCTAGTTATAGCCAGCTAGTTATAGCCAGCTAGTTATAGCCAGCTGGTTATAGCCAGCTAGCTATAGCCAGCTAGTTATATCCAGCTGGTTATAGCCAGCTGGTTATAGCCAGCTGGTTATAGCCAGCTAGTTATAGCCAGCTAGTTATAGCCAGCTAGTTATAGCCAGCTAGCTATAGCCAGCTAGTTATAGCCAGCTGGTTATAGCCAGCTAGCTATAGCCAGCTGGTTATAGCCAGCTAGTTATAGCCAGCTAGCTATAGCCAGCTAGTTATAGCCAGCTGGTTACAGCCAGCTAGTTATAGCCAGCTAGCTATAGCCAGCTAGTTATAGCCAGCTGGTTATAGCCAGCTAGTTATAGCCAGCTGGTTATAGCCAGCTAGCTATAGCCAGCTAGTTATAGCCAGCTGGTTATAGCCAGCTAGTTATAGCCAGCTGGTTATAGCCAGCTAGCTATAGCCAGCTGGTTATAGCCAGCTAGTTATAGCCAGCTGGTTATAGCCAGCTAGTTATAGCCAGCTGGTTATAGCCAGCTAGCTATAGCCAGCTAGTTATAGCCAGCTAGTTATAGCCAGCTAGCTATATCCAGCTAGTTATAGCCAGCTGGTTATAGCCAGCTAGTTATAGCCAGCTGGTTATAGCCAGCTAGTTATAGCCACCTGGTTATAGCCAGCTAGCTATAGCCAGCTAGTTATAGCCAGCTAGCTATAGCCAGCTAGTTATATCCAGCTGGTTATAGCCAGCTAGTTATAGCCACCTGGTTATAGCCAGCTAGCTATAGCCAGCTAGTTATAGCCAGCTAGTTATAGCCAGCTAGTTATAGCCAGCTAGCTATATCCAGCTAGTTATAGCCAGCTGGTTATAGCCAGCTAGTTATAGCCAGCTAGTTATAGCCAGCTAGCTATAGCCAGCTAGTTATAGCCAGCTAGTTATAGCCAGCTAGCTATATCCAGCTAGTTATATCCAGCTGGTTATAGCCAGCTAGTTATAGCCAGCTAGTTATAGCCAGCTAGCTATAGCCAGCTAGTTATAGCCAGCTGGTTATAGCCAGCTAGCTATAGCCAGCTAGTTATATCCAGCTGGTTATAGCCAGCTAGCTATATCCAGCTAGTTATATCCAGCTGGTTATAGCCAGCTAGTTATAGCCAGCTAGTTATAGCCAGCTAGCTATATCCAGCTAGTTATAGCCAGCTGGTTATAGCCAGCTAGCTATAGCCAGCTAGTTATATCCAGCTGGTTATAGCCAGCTAGCTATAGCCAGCTAGTTATAGCCAGCTGGTTATAGCCAGCTAGCTATAGCCAGCTAGTTATAGCCAGCTAGCTATAGCCAGCTAGTTATATCCAGCTGGTTATAGCCAGCTAGCTATAGCCAGCTAGTTATAGCCAGCTGGTTATAGCCAGCTAGCTATAGCCAGCTAGTTATAGCCAGCTAGCTATAGCCAGCTAGTTATATCCAGCTGGTTATAGCCAGCTAGCTATAGCCAGCTAGTTATAGCCAGCTGGTTATAGCCAGCTAGTTATAGCCAGCTGGTTATAGCCAGCTAGCTATAGCCAGCTAGTTATAGCCAGCTGGTTATAGCCAGCTAGCTATAGCCAGCTAGTTATAGCCAGCTGGTTATAGCCAGCTAGTTATAGCCACCTGGTTATAGCCAGCTAGCTATAGCCAGCTAGTTATAGCCAGCTAGCTATAGCCAGCTAGTTATATCCAGCTGGTTATAGCCAGCTAGCTATAGCCAGCTAGTTATAGCCAGCTGGTTATAGCCAGCTAGCTATAGCCAGCTAGTTATAGCCAGCTGGTTATAGCCAGCTAGCTATAGCCAGCTAGTTATATCCAGCTGGTTATAGCCAGCTAGCTATAGCCAGCTAGTTATAGCCAGCTAGTTATAGCCAGCTAGCTATATCCAGCTAGTTATAGCCAGCCTGGTTATAGCCAGCTAGCTATAGCCAGCTAGTTATAGCCAGCTAGCTATAGCCAGCTAGTTATATCCAGCTGGTTATAGCCAGCTAGCTATAGCCAGCTAGTTATAGCCAGCTGGTTATAGCCAGCTAGTTATAGCCAGCTAGCTATATCCAGCTAGTTATAGCCACCTGGTTATAGCCAGCTAGTTATAGCCAGCTAGCTATAGCCAGCTGGTTATAGCCAGCTAGCTATAGCCAGCTAGTTATAGCCAGCTGGTTATAGCCAGCTAGCTATAGCCAGCTAGTTATAGCCAGCTATAGCCAGCTAGTTATAGCCAGCTGGTTATAGCCAGCTAGCTATAGCCAGCTGGTTATAGCCAGCTAGCTATAGCCAGCTAGTTATAGCCAGCTGGTTATAGCCAGCTAGTTATAGCCAGCTAGCTATATCCAGCTAGTTATAGCCAGCTGGTTATAGCCAGCTAGCTATAGCCAGCTAGTTATAGCCAGCTGGTTATAGCCAGCTAGTTATAGCCAGCTGGTTATAGCCAGCTAGCTATAGCCAGCTAGTTATAGCCAGCTAGCTATAGCCAGCTAGTTATAGCCAGCTGGTTATAGCCAGCTAGCTATAGCCAGCTAGTTATAGCCAGCTGGTTATAGCCAGCTAGTTATAGCCAGCTAGCTATAGCCAGCTAGTTATAGCCAGCTGGTTATAGCCAGCTAGTTATAGCCAGCTGGTTATAGCCAGCTAGTTATAGCCAGCTAGTTATAGCCAGCTAGTTATAGCCAGCTGGTTATAGCCAGCTAGCTATAGCCAGCTAGTTATATCCAGCTGGTTATAGCCAGCTGGTTATAGCCAGCTGGTTATAGCCAGCTAGTTATAGCCAGCTAGTTATAGCCAGCTAGTTATAGCCAGCTAGCTATAGCCAGCTAGTTATAGCCAGCTGGTTATAGCCAGCTAGCTATAGCCAGCTGGTTATAGCCAGCTAGTTATAGCCAGCTAGCTATAGCCAGCTAGTTATAGCCAGCTGGTTACAGCCAGCTAGTTATAGCCAGCTAGCTATAGCCAGCTAGTTATAGCCAGCTGGTTATAGCCAGCTAGTTATAGCCAGCTGGTTATAGCCAGCTAGCTATAGCCAGCTAGTTATAGCCAGCTGGTTATAGCCAGCTAGTTATAGCCAGCTGGTTATAGCCAGCTAGCTATAGCCAGCTGGTTATAGCCAGCTAGTTATAGCCAGCTGGTTATAGCCAGCTAGTTATAGCCAGCTGGTTATAGCCAGCTAGCTATAGCCAGCTAGTTATAGCCAGCTAGTTATAGCCAGCTAGCTATATCCAGCTAGTTATAGCCAGCTGGTTATAGCCAGCTAGTTATAGCCAGCTGGTTATAGCCAGCTAGTTATAGCCACCTGGTTATAGCCAGCTAGCTATAGCCAGCTAGTTATAGCCAGCTAGCTATAGCCAGCTAGTTATATCCAGCTGGTTATAGCCAGCTAGTTATAGCCACCTGGTTATAGCCAGCTAGCTATAGCCAGCTAGTTATAGCCAGCTAGTTATAGCCAGCTAGTTATAGCCAGCTAGCTATATCCAGCTAGTTATAGCCAGCTGGTTATAGCCAGCTAGTTATAGCCAGCTAGTTATAGCCAGCTAGCTATAGCCAGCTAGTTATAGCCAGCTAGTTATAGCCAGCTAGCTATATCCAGCTAGTTATATCCAGCTGGTTATAGCCAGCTAGTTATAGCCAGCTAGTTATAGCCAGCTAGCTATAGCCAGCTAGTTATAGCCAGCTAGTTATAGCCAGCTAGTTATAGCCAGCTAGC